>JAMKCH010008933.1:0-81973 GCA_023653785.1 Ophioderma brevispina
GAATTCAATAATTTAATACCAAAAACGGACCTTGGGTAGTTGGGATTGGTAGTTGGGAATTAAAATCCATAGAGATAAAAAAATGATAAGGTGTTGGAGGTAATGTAGACATGTGCCCTGGTTTTAAAGTTGGAAAGGAGGAACCTGGTTAGTTTGGAAAGGGTCACTCTTTGTAGATGAGAAGGGGGGGGGGTCTGTGTTTTAGTTGGGAATGACGCTCTGTGACAGCTGGTAAGGGCTCCCAGGAGCAGTTTGTTGAAGGGTTCCTTGGATAGTGTCGAAATGGAGAAAAGACCTTGGGACTTTGGGGCCACTATAAAAGGGCCCTGTGGTCGGTCGTCAGACAGGGACCCTAGGTGTTGACAAAGTTAAATAATGCTACAGGGTTACGTCTGATAAGGTCACCAACAACTAAACTGTTCAACTTATTCTGTATTCAATATATATATATATATATATATGATTATACTTATTTCAAACACATTTTGTACTAAGCCAGTTGCAATAAAACTTCACAATTAATGATAGTGTTTCTACCGTTTCTTTTTACTAAGTATTTCCCAACCACATAGAACAACCCAAACAAGACTTACTCCTTGGGGCGCCCCTTTCCTTTTTAAAGGAATTTTTTTACGATATGACCCCAACAATCAAGTAACCCGCATGACCCATTTTACCAATCAATGAGTAAGTACAAATCCCGCACTGTAGCGTGCAGAATAGCCATGTGAATCCAAGACCGCCCAACATTCTTAACGTTATGTTTGTTATTTATTAACTGGTGGCTGCAATGCTATAACATATCACCGGTTTCCATGTATACAGCTAATAAACTAAACGTGCATCACTTAAAAGATGACATTTGGAAACATGATCTACAAACACATATATTGCCCTCAAATTAGGCAACATTGGATTAGAGCTAATCATCATCATATTTTGGTGACAGCACACAAAGAGTTATCCTAACCCAAAATTGAATGACAAAATTAATATACTGATGATTGTTATTGAGTTTTGTGAGTATAAAACAAATGTTTTAACTTTCCGTAAAAAGAGTTTGTTGATGACTTAGTCATAGTTTTAAACCTTTATATCGTTTTTAATGTATTTTATTACCAAAATATCAAATTAATGTTTTATTAGTTGAATGGTAATTCTATAAATGCAGTTAGTTTGATCCAGTAGACGTTGTTCTGCAAGAAATTGGGCAATAAATGTTCATTGCGTGTCACGATACGTCTTTGGGACCCCCTATTTACCCGGAGTAGTATCGATTTTGATATCAGATGAAGGCCGTATTTCTCTCATTGTCGTCCGGAAATTTTATGCCCTCCAATCCATTTTATTCCCAAGATTAAACAAAAAACCGCCGTTTTAGTGGTTAACCATCAAAATATAGCCGTGTATTGATAGGGCTTTTGCAACATTCATTATTGCATCTACCATCAAAACCGCAAGTTTGTTTCCCACGATACTTGATGGGTGGTATGTGCAAGTGCCAGGCTCTCATAATCAAGTAGAGAACATAACATAAATCGTGAACAATCACCTTAATTGTCATCAAAATTGTATTTGCCATTCTGTTCTTCAGTGCCACCCTTGTGATACCAGCTCCTTATTGTGGCAACAATGGGGACTGGGTTACTTCAATACTGGGGTCATATTGAAAACTATTGACCTTATCGTTATGACATTTCAGGCATATTCTCTAACAGTACTTTCCTTACCTTACAATAATACCACAATAGTCATATGCTTTAGTTAAAAAATTAGGTGCCCGGTACAAAGTTTTGCATTATTTTTGGGACACACTGTATATACCATTTTACACCAGTGTGAAAGCAGATATAGTCCGCCGGGAGCCACAGTCCGGGCTCCATAACGGAATAAAGCGTGAAACTAATGTTGCGTGAAGAGTCAACTGAATTGTTTGCCCTCCTGGTGTTAAGCGAATGGGAAAGGGATATATGGGTACACAAAAGTTTCCCGCATCGCATTGACTTCAAACTGGGTCTTTATTTTTTTTTTTTGCCTTGACCTAGCTAAGGTTCTGAAGCATATCGCACGATGGCTTGCAATGGAGGTCCTGTTGTGAGATAGAGAAAAACATTTTTCCTAGCTGGCTCTCATTGCAAAATCGCGGGATGTCTTTATTTTGATCCACCTGTGTTACGAATGTGTCCCGGCAGCCCGTACGCAGGGGGAGGTGGGTGGGTGCGGTCGCACCCCTCCCCATTCCACAAAAGGGGTAAAAGGTCTACTTTTTGCTTCTTTTGGGGGGGATAAAAGTAATAAATTTAAAGAAATTTGGACAAGAAACTGAGATGAGATTTCCATATGGTTAGGGTAAGGGTTTCAGAGGGCACATGTGGTGCAGTTCCGCGTTCGTCTCATATAAGGTTTGGGTTCGAGCTCCGCTGTCGCCAATGTGTTGTGTACTTGGCCAGGCACTTTACCTCGCTTGCCTCTATCCACCCAGGAGTATAAATGGGTACCGGTGTGAAAGTAATCATAGTCCGCCGGGGGCCACAGTCCGGGCTCCATAGACGACAACGGAGTAAAGCGTGAAACTAATGTGCCGTGTCAACTACCGTTGTAGCCGGACTATGAGTGCGTCGGACTATAATTACTTCTACACCGGCATATGTTGGGAATGTAAAACAGACTCGCTGTGCGAGAGGAATGGCGAACCCCCACAGCAACATTATATGATGGGGTCTGGCCCAAACGCCAAAGTCAAAGAGATGGATAGGCCTACTCCGCCCGCTGCGGGTGCACCATTAGGGTTAGGAGTTATATAGCGGTGACTTACCGACCGGTGGAGGGCAAGTGGCTCAAAATACCGGGACGAATGGACTACTAACATTTGCACTTTCCGTTCCGAATTGTAGGGAATTGCGGGGTCAACCCGCTATTCCGAAAGTTCGTTATCCCGAAAGCCCGCTATTCCAAATACATATTTCCTGTACCTGATGGTCCTCTATCCCGAAATTGAACCTCTACTCCGAAGGTCCCCTATCCGAAAATTACATAGTCCGCTAGTCCGACTTGAAGGTCTGCTATTCCGCATATGAAACAAGGCTCGCTATTCAGAATATTAAATGAGGTTCGCGATTCCGAATAGGAAAAAAGGCCCGCTTAGTCGAATTAAAAAAAAGCCCGCTAGTACTGACACGTGTTTAGTACATACAGTATAGGCACATTGAAAATCATTATAGGATTGGTTCAAACTACCCTCTGGGTAGTCATTACCTTCTTTTAGCATGTTCACAAAGTAAATTGTCAGAATTTTGAAATATCCCAAATTATATAATGCATTAAAAATAATTTGTTTAGCCAAAACTTAAAATTATTCTTTTACTCCAAAAGTGAAAATTGGGAATTTTGAAATTTAAGGAAATCGTTTGCAATTTTAATGTTCACCAGTTTTTATCTTTCCTTTAAAGGTGGTATACTCTCAGTGTATGTCCACTGTTGTCGGTAAAAAGTCGCGAGTGAAAATAATTGACATTAATATTCAAAATTGATAGATTTCCTCCGCTATTCCTAGTAAATATTTAATGATTAAACAGGTCGTTGTCAAACAGTTCAATAGTCCGTCATCCTTTAAAGTCATATCTAAATTGCAGAATAGTTGAAAGGGTCATGTTTTATTGGTGCCGACTCTGAGAAATACGAGCTTCTCGCCCTATTTCGCTTGGGTTTTGACCTACTTATTCACATATCATAGCGTTACAGAAAATATTCGGACTGTTTATGGAAATCTACATTATCATGATTATGTGACGTACGAAAAGATTTGTAATCATTACTTTATTTATATAGGAAACAGGGTAGATCTACCGAAGGCATGGGCGCATTTGAAGCTATTTGACATGATTACTGTCAAAATTTGATTAGAAATCTAGGAAGCTCTTATTTTACGGTAATCTATATAGTATTAACAAACGTCAAAGAACGTTTTAAGCATCTTCTATTTTGTAAGCACTTATTGGCAAACCACATTGCAATTGCTTGTTAACTATAAATGTTGATGGTTAGGGTGGTTCCTAACTGGATGTACGCCGGTAGGTAAACAGGAATTTCAATTTGCTTGAAAATCAAGTGAAAGTCAAAGGTAGATTGTCATGTTATCTTTATATATCTATATATACTACGTAAATGTGCAATGATTAAAGATGATCTTGACCTTAATGCAATGAGTGAGCAATGTTTGTGAGAATGTAAAATATCATGATGCATTTGTCAACTTAATAAATGTTACATTTTCTTGAATATTTCAACAAGGATTAATCAATCTATTTATTCCAATGTGCCAATGATATGACAATCCAAACACCAATTCATCTGCTGTCAGAGCAAGAAAGCAAGCTCTTCCCATTGTTTAGGATTTGCACGTGTATAACCCTTATTGGCATAGCTGTATACCTTCTGTACCTGATTACTTACTTTTGTTGAAACCCTTTTCGTTTACACATCAGAATTGGGTGAGAATTTTGTGTGAACAGTTGATATTCCTTTTTGATGATTAATAAAGAAGATTAGGGCTCTTCATAGATCAATTAAACAAGACAGCAAGGGTCATCATTACTTTCACAATGGCTAATACCCAATATCGTACTTAACGAATAACCTTCTTAACTGTATAAATCCCAGTGGAATGGAGGAAAAGGGGTGGGCTTACAAAATTTGTCATATCTGGCATATTTTCAGTCGATTTCTTAAATTTTTTCAATACTTGGAAGCACATTAGATTTGCTTTATTAAAATACCACACATCTATGATTGCGTGATTTTATCAGATCAAGGTCATCTGCATCTTGCACAATTTTTTTTTTTGGGATTCACTTAGTTAATAGGTTACACACACACCCCTAACTCACTTATACACAGTATTCTATGGGAAAAATGGCAACTTTGAGCTTGTTTTTTTTTAATTTTTTAGTTTTTTGCTTTTTTTAATTTTACAAACAACAACATCATCCCCAAAGTACAAGCTGCAATCACCAATAAACAATAAAAACCAAATTTGACCATATGATAACCGGAAAATTTTTAGTTACAATCACAAACTTGCCACGATGTTAGAAAGAACCGGCAACCCAAATTCTCTATATCGCCAAAGCTAGTTAATTTGCAAATCGATTGAAATTGACTGACCGCGGAGTCATTTCATCCACATCAAATTTCACTGTCCGAACTGCCGCTTAGTTTTTGAGAACACATCCCAGTCTACCATGTCAAGCATGAAATTTCATCACTTTCTTTCTTAATATAAACTAGTGCATTTTCAGACATTTAAAGTCCTTTTTCCAGATGCCAGGCACGAAAGTAGTCCACCCAAGATTTTTGATCCTTACGGGAGCCAGGGTTAGTGTTGTATAACCTTATATCTCTGATGGATAACAACCAATTTCCTGAATGGATTTGATTTCTTAGTATACGAACACCATGGATTCGTGATCCAACCAAATCGCCCCATCCAGTCAGTACGATTGCCCTTCGTGGCATGAAACTAAAAGTCACGACTTCTATTCCCTGGAAGGGCCTATACTTTTTGAATATTGTTATTTCTTCCCTATTTTATAGGCCTATAAACACACATACAAAAACAACCCTTCGAACACAGCAATATGCGGTCAGAGCCCAGTGTAATTTCGGCAACGACATAGAGCAGGACGGTGAAAATTCACCGTAAAAAATATACACACAAAACACCAGTGACACATGCTATAACTAACTACACTGGGACAGCCTATAACCCCTACAAAAACAGAAGTGAAACTGGTTATAAGCGGCTAAAACGAAAAACTCTCCCTGAACAGGTGGAAAAATGATGACGAAACGGAGTTCTGCCAGGCGTTATAATCATGGCAGACACCACCATTCAATTCCGCCACCCTCATTGTAAGGATAACCCACCCTGAAAGAAGCCAGGCCAGCATAGCATACAAACACTCAAAGCATATGGTAATAACATTACAGCATAAACCCATTAGAAGCAAAAAAAACTGCAATTTTTTTGAAAAAAAGAACCCAAAAAGAAAAGTACACAACCCCCTTAAAGAACCTTAAGGCGCCACAAATGAACATTAATATCAGAATAAAGGATTGCCTCGACTGCCCCGGTGGCATCACTGTTCCATTTACCACCTCAAAGACCCAGGGCCTTCGAACTGAAACAGACTATCTTTGGCTAGCTTTGATAGGCCCTATAGCCATCTTTTGCTACTGCTGTTTTCAACCTAACTACATGCCTTTTCAGTAACTGCATTAAGTCAGCATTAGCTGCTGCAGATGCACCTCCGGATATAAGCTGTGACGCCAAACTTGGAAACGGCCCCTACTATTGAACGCAAATCATTCAAATAACTTCCGCGCCACGTGTTAATAGAAATAGAGGCTTACTACCTTCCCTATTGGTTGGTTGAAACACCTTCTAATCTTGGACTGACCCCGTAAATAAAACTAGCATTTGCAAGGGACCTGACTAACAATATAAAGATTTAATAGAACTGGCAAGCTGTGGAATCCAGTTTACTAATCACAACAGTTCTGCCTTCTCTATAAACGACAGTCTTGCTGAAGGAAAAAATTTCCAATCCCTGCGAGTGGAATGTTACAGTGTTCCATTTGATATGCGAAGTTACACATCAAAACGAAAAAACCGAGTAAGCAATAAAACACATGACGACAGTTTTTCTATTGCAGTAAGTTTAGCTAAGTTTGTTGTCCAGATCCACCAGGGTTGGGTCGTGAAGAAACAAGTTGTTCAATGATATCAGGGTAGATGGGTTCTTTTTTTAACCATGGTTTTGGCAATTTACGCTTAATAGAATACCTGCATATGTGAACGTTACAAACACTAGCAGTCGTTGGCTCAGAACCAGCCACTTTATGTGACCATGAAAGAGCGACACAGCCTGTGATTGGGAGTCTGGTGAATTGGCTGAAGATTTAATGTACCCAATAAGAACACATCCAACGGATCCTGCAGATAACACTCTATTTAAGTACTTGCCCCACTGTCTCCATCTGTTAAATGCTCCAGCATAACAGTTTACTGTAGAATCAACTCTGGCATTAAACACCCAGTCCGGTAGCTCACAGCTAAACCTCTGCAATCAAAGGGTGACACTGACTTGGCCGATTTTTCCAAATCAAACCACTGTTAAAGATAACTCATAAATAAAAAATGAATGCGTGAAGGGACAGTACAAATTCATTCCAAGAGCTTAACCTCAAAAGCCGACAGATAAACTCTTACTTCCTCGCAATGTTTCTTAATCATGTTACGTGAACTCTTCATTACCCCCTCTACCTGCAAAACAGACCTTCCACACACCACGGGACCTCATAGGTCCACAAACACCGCTCTTTTTGTATTATATACCATCTGGAAGAAAGCAATGGCCAAAAAGGCCGGTGAGAACCAACAAGGACAAATCAAAGTGCCCACCGCATTCATTTGACGCATGGAAAAATTACTCTTGCTATATCGAAAATCGGGGAGAATCACCCAGTTTATTTTCATTTCACCCTCCCAAACAATGAACAAGCATCAATACCTTCAAACCTGGGTTTCCAAAATCTTGATTTAACCTTTTAACCTTTTATTATTCTATAGACAGCTAGCAAAACTTCAATGGAGTGAGGAACCCCAGATTGCATCAAAAATGGGAAAAAATCATCAAATAACTGTACAGACCAATCATCTCTGTCTATGAACCTGCTAAGCTTATCCGCTCTATCATTTAGCTATCTGGCACCCATCTCTCCAATTTTAATGTTATAATTCCAAAAAAAATCTTCCAATGTTTCAATGCACTAGAATTGAAAATCTGGTTTCATGCTACCAGTTGCACAGCAATCTTTACTACACTTTGATTATCAGTAACCAGTTGTCTCTACGGCGGACAATTATGGGCTAAAAAAAATTTTAAAACCGCTCAACAGCTTTAACTCTCTTCCACGTTGACTTTTAAGGGACTCACTACTATCCCATGTGCCCTGTGCTACTGTACCTGCCATGTTCACAATATAACCAGCAAACCCAGTTTTACTGGCATCAGAAACAATAATTCAGAACATTCAGCTTTGGACCAACAATGCACTTATTCAGGAAGTCCAAATAACACATTAGACTCCCAGACCTCAATCATCCCAATCCTCAGGATAGACTCAAAGAGAATGAATCCAAGAAATCTGGATACAATCATATAATGCAATGCTTTAGTCATAACTCTGGCAATATAACCCACTACTAAATTAATAACATGATCTTACCAAATACACTGGCAACTAACCGAGCAGTAATAGCTCTGTATGCCAAATTTCAGAAAACCCTCTTCTAGAATAACCGAGTTTAATACTTACAATGCGTCTCTCAGGAACTGATAGTAAACCGGCTTTCCGGTCATGTCAGTAAACCCACCACTCGAGGGTTTCTGTACAGGACAACCAACGGACCGTTGCACAGGCACAGAACCGGAAGCAATCAAATCCGCTTTGAGTCTCCGCACTGATCGAGTAGCTTCTTCAACGAACTAACAAAACCAAAACCGACATCTAAAAAACACTACGATAGACTTACCTTCGCCTCCCCATTTCTTTACCAAGGGCCTAATACCTTTTCGTGAAGATATATGGAACAGAAGAAAGCCCAAACGGTAACTGCCTGAATCTAAACATGAGGACTCAGCATCCAGTTTTCCAGAAAATCCTAAAATATCAATTATGATGGTGACCACCGTTTCAGATCAAACTTAAACATATACCCACCTTTCTCAAAAATGAGGGCGGTACTCATATCTTCAAACTTAACAGAAACCTTATCAAGATATTCGTCAAGATTTTTCAACTTACCTCAAACAGGATCTTACATACTACAGAACAAGAATCCACATTTGTTTTGTTGACCAACAAAAACGAACGCGTGTCGACCTTTGAGACCCACCACACTCCGACTAGCACCACTCACATCATGACAGTTTTAGAGGGAGTAATACGCTGCGTTGAAAAATTCATCCATTAGTACTTTTTTTTGCCGTTTGGATGAAAACCATGTGGTGGATTCTGTCTGTAAGTATTGTAATATGCTACAGAGTCCGTTTTGAGTACTTTTGAAAAATCTTGACGATTCAGATGACTTTAAATTTGGCATTTGCTTATTGTTTGATACAAGGGCCATGTACAGCCGCATAACCTTTACGTTCGCCTGATAAACGATAATGTCCAACTGTTAAAAGATGAATCAAAACAAAAGGTTATGCTCAGACAGAACTACTACATTACCACCCACTCCACCAACCTTAAATACCGAGAAACAAATTTATGGCGAGTCAAAGCGATTTTGTTATTTTTTACTGCACATCGGGGCGGTCTATTTAAGAAAGGTAAACATATCCCCACATAATAACACTAAACTCCGAATAAAATCCGGTGCACCAATTCTTTCCAAAACCGCAAAACGTTGGTGCAACCTACCTGCCACCTTACTACCATGGTTTCCACCTTTATCTCTTCATACTCAAAAAGTCATCTACCACCCATTATATACAATATCAGAATAGAAAACATCCAAACTTGGTCATGATCACATAGTACATCAGTCCACTTAACTCTAGTATTGGATCGACTAGGAGGCTGAACTGGGCATAGTTGACACTGCTTTACCACGACTGGTGCAGCTGGCTTTCCAATGGCTGAAACTGCCGCAGATGAAGCAACCCCTACTCCTTCAATTCTGGCCTCTGCTTGGTGTGAAGCTCGTGTGCCTCGTATTCACTGACCGTTGCCCAACCATAAACACTGGTATCAGCAAGACGAATTAGCTTTTGACGTCTGTCGATACGATCCAGGGCCTTCTGTATGCTGACCTGCGCTGCAGATCCCATCTGCAAATGCTCCAACGCAGTATTCAACTCGTCTTTTACCGATCTGAAAATGCACAAAAAATAGACATAGAAATTAAATATCATGAATCAGCCAAAGATGCAGACAGAGCAAAAAAACAAAACAACCCACACCCGCAATAAATATATGCAACATGAAAATAACAAACAACAAAATTTAGGTGTGTCACACGCATGCCGAGCTGGCCTGAAGTGACTGGAATCATAATCCCCGATCTAACCTAATAGCCGTTGCGTAACACGCAACAAAGGCCTATAGAACACACACAACGTGAAGAAAACAAATAATGTTCTAATTCACTATATGGTCCGTTCAAACGAACATATTTTTATTTCTTCCCTAACTAGTTTATAGGCCTATAAACACACATAACAAAAACACCTTCGAACAGAGCATATGCGGTCAGAGCCAGTGTATTTCGGCAACGACATACAATGAACCGCACACGCAAACGCCCTGAGGTTAAAGAAGGTGTAGAAAAACAAACCAAATACCCAAAATCTGGGCACAATTTAACGAGGAAAAATAAAAACAAAAAACACTTAGCTGACAGTTGCTGATTAAAATCAAACTGGTGCTGATTCCCCTCTCTTCTCCACTTTGCTTTAGAGCTATTCTTAGATAAGGAAGAAGCCGCCTTCTCTTGCAATTCTAGGACATCAGTTTTGACATCGGATAGTTTCTTGTCGACCAGATTGGTGAAATTAAGTAAAAGGGCTTGGATGTCGGCCTTCGTCGCTGGAGCTGACTGAGCTTCAATATGCTCAGGCTGATCGTCTTGCATTGTAGAGAAGGGAAAGCAAACACTACATACACCGATCAAAACATTCAGTGTAGGAATGTGGATGAAACGGGAGGACAAAATTTAGGTGTGTCACACGCATGCCGAGCTGGCCTGAAGTGACTGGAATCATAATCCCCGATCTAACCTAATAGCCGTTGCGTAACACGCAACAAAGGCCTATAGAACACACACAACGTGAAGAAAACAAAATATGTTCTAATTCATTATATGGTCCGTTCAAACGAACATATTTTTATAAGCTCTGCCCTATGGCGTTGAGCACTTGTCTTCAAAAGATAGTCTTAAGCACGTTGATTGTTGATAAATATACGAATTGTGTCTTTTAGTAGGGTTATAAACGAGAATCACATTCTAGAAGTTTGGGGAAGAAGGTTTGAAGATGTTTTTCTATAGTTTGAAGGGTGCTGAATCAGATTTGTTGGGTCCAACCTCTGGGAAATGTGGGGAACCTGGGAAAATAAGGGGGTAAAATTAGTACAGGGGTAAATTTGAAATCAGGTCAAACTGTGTTTAAATGTACACCAATGTATTTGTCTAATTATAAGGATTAAAAAAAAGTATAGTTTGTCTAGGTTCTGACCTTCAGTTAAAAAGGTACAGCCCTATTAAGGTTCAAGGTCATCCTGGGGGTAAACGTTACCCAGTGCTCTGATTTTGTTGAAACTGGTGTCAAATTGTTCGTCTTGCCTTATTTTACAATGTTTGGCATTTGGTTTCGTAATTAGTGGGCAAATGTAACAAGGGTCTACATGGTCTATAGGGGTCACCAAATCTTGACCTCAAATTGTATACAGAGCTGTCACCCAAAGAATTGAAATAAATTTTCTGCTTCAGTATGACCAGGGCAATAATTTGACACCAGTTTCAACAAAATCTGAACATTGGATTTTTTTTGCCCCAGAATGACCTTGAACCTTGTCAGGGCTGTAGCCGTGTAACTAAAATTCAGAACCTATAAAAACTATACCTTTTTTAATGCTTATAACGAGACAAATACATTGGTGTACATTTAAACACAATTTGGCTTGATTTCAAAATTTACCCCTGTACTAATTTTACCCCCTTATTTTAAAAAGTTCCCCACATTTCCTAGAGGTTGGACCCAAACAATCTTATTCAGCACCCTTCAAACTATAGAAAAACATCTTCAAACATTCTTCTCCAAACTTCTAGAATGGGATTCTGGTTTATAACCCTACTATTTAGCCTGAAAGGAAAAGGTTGTATTTGAACAGCAGATTTCAGGATTTTGTTACAATTTTTTCACATCAGTCAGTTTCACAGATAACACATTTTGGGTGATTTCATGCATCGAAATGGTCAATAGTACTGTTTTATAAATGTCAATCAGTCACTAATATCAAGTATGGCCACCCCGGCATGATTCAGTGCATCAAGACGTCGCGGCATACTGTCCACAAGGTTGTTTATGATGTCAATGGGCAGAGCGTCCCAATTATCGATCAGAGCCTGAGCTAACTCACGTAGAGCTTGAGGAAGATTGTCCCTGTCATTGATGGCTCGGCCAAAGGCATCCAGGCCTGCTCGATAGGGTTCATATCAGAGAAGCAAGCAGACCATGGTATCTCCTCCATCTCCTCTGAGAAATTGTCTCACTACAGCGGCCCTGTGCGGCGTAGCGTTGACGTCTTGCAGTGGAAAATTGTTTGCATAAACTCTTCTTGCATGTGGCAGGCAGTGGTTTTCCAGAATGTCCAGGTACACGACGGCGTTCATGTTTCCATCTGGCACCACCAGTGACGTTTTTCCTCCATACCATACCATTACTGAGCAGGCACCACCTTGAGTCGATTCCTGAATACAGTCGTCTCGGAGGTTCTCACCACGTAATCGACGAAACCTTTGTCTTCTATCTTGACGGTCAAGGATGTAGCGGCTCTCGTCCATAAAGACAACGTGTCGCCAGTGCCCGAGCTGTAATCTTCTGTGCTCCCTAGCCCAGCGAAGTCGAGCAACTCTGTTGTGAACGGTTAGGCGTGGACATTTGGTCATTCTTCTTGCTCGGTAACCATGTTGATTTTACAGTTTGGCTGGAAATGTTGATCCGGGCACAGATTAAAGGGGGTCTATGTTTTCAAATTGAAAAAAAAAATGATTCTACTAGCTTAATTGAGATTATATCATGATAGGAAAGTGTAAACTTTCAGCTTTCATTTGCTTTTTGTTTGAGGTAAATAGGACATTCCGTTCAAATTTTATGCTCGATTTAAGCAATCAAGTCTCGCACGTCCGATGCATTTTTGTATACATTTGTATGTAAAAAAGTGCTCACCCTGTGATTTTTAAGCAAATATAATTTTTTAATTATTATGATCACATATTACAGGCTTTTTCAAAATTAATTTATTAAAACATAAAATAAATTCATTAGGCACCAAACCAACTCGATATTTTCAGCTCGACAACATTTCTTATGTATTTCTTTATTATCACTCACCCAGTGATATTTAAGGCAATAATTTAACCCATTAGATCATCCCCTTTTTACACCAAAATGCACTAAAAAAATTTAATAATTTATATTTTAAAATAAACGAACAATTATTTCCAAGATTTGGGCCAAACTAATAGTTTTTATTATTTCGATTACGTTTCGCTCAATATCTCAAATGCTGAAAATCGTGATTTTATGAAACGGGAATGTAGATTCTCAAAACCAAAAGGTCTTATCAACATGAAATTTGGCACAGATATCAAGCATCTAAAGGGCTATGAAACCATGAAGCCGGAGTTTTGAATTTGGGCTTCAATTTTGAATTATGGCATAAAGTTTCCTAATTGATCAGCTCCTGGTTGGCATGGCAACCATATCAAAAATCCGGCTCAATGGCTTCTGCGCACTATACCCATGCACCTACTCCCCAAGTATGGTGTAAATGCAAGTTACCGGTAAGCAGTTACGTTTGTTCCCGTGTTTAGCCAAGCAGATGCCCTGCTCGGTTACCATGGCAACAAGATCAAAATAATTCCCATTTTTCAAAACTTTTCAACATGGGCTACAATATGACATACGACATGCATAAGTAATATATTGGTAAAGTCAACAAAGTTGCAGTCGAAGGTTGGGGTAAAAAAACGTAGACTCTCCCCCCCCCCCTTAAGCAGTTGGCGATCATCTTGTCTGGTAGTCAATCGTGGTCGTCCTGGAAATTTTCGTAGCCTCAAATGATCCCCCTCTCTATGATGTCTCAGGATTTTGCAGACCGTAACCGTACTCTGCGACATCCCGAGGAAATCGGCTACTTTGGCTTGTTTGTACCCTTTCCGTCGAAGTGCAAGCACTCTTCGGCGTATTGACAATGCAACCTCTGTGTCAGTTTTTGTTGTAAAGGCAACAACCAACTCTAAAAAACGGTGGTTCGTTTCACACAGGCTTGGAGCAGAGCAAAGGAACAAACAACAAACTGCGTCTCATCCATTTCCACTATTCGCTGAATTTTATTCTCTATCTCCTCCACAGTTTTCATTGCTGCAATAACTTCACACCGCTATATGCACACCACAACTCATTGCATACCCTTTTCCTTTAAAGATTGGAACCACCACATCACTCACCGCCCACTCCTCCGGCATTCCTCTCCCATCTTACAATCTAACACTTCTGACACAACTACATCATCACCCCAATATCTCTCTCCACTTGCAATAATCATCTCAACACCCACTTCCGAGGGTTCAGCAGCGTTTCCTGTTTTCGTTTCCCCAATTGCCTTCACCACTTCCTCCCGACTGACTCTCTCAACCAGCCCTTCCACCACATCAGTCTCCGCCTTCTGATCCCACTCATTCTCCTCATACATGATTCTCTCCATAAATGCTCTTTCCAGACTCAGAGACTCTGCCTCTATCTCTCTCACCGAAATTCAACGTTCCGTCACTTCCTTTCATACATCTCCCCCCCAACCCCCAACAGCTCTTCCGTCCTTTTTCATTGCCTTCACTATCTTAAACACCTTCTTCGGATTCTCTGTGAGCTCACTTAGCCCCTTATCAGCCTCCTCTTTCATAGCCTTCGCAACCATTTCTTTGCTCGTTCCTTCAACCACTTATACCTCACCTTATTTTCTTCCGTATCATTTTCCCTCATTTCCTTATATGCATCCTTCTTTCTCGCTACTGCCTCGTTCACCTCTTTATTCCACCACCCTCTCCTCGGTCTCTCCTTCCTTTCTTTTCCCAAACAAACTTCATCACATGCCTGTAACACCCCTTCATGAACACCTCCACAAATCTGAACGTATCAGGTCCGAACAAGTTCCCCAGTTCTCAAACGCCTTCTTGGTCTCTTCTTCTTTCAGTTTTATACTTCCTCCTCTCCACGCTACCTTCCTCACCAACCTTTGTTACCTTCCTCTTGTCCACGTGTCACACCACCAACCTGTGTTGCAATTCTCCTGGAATCACCTTACATCCTTCAGAAATGTTCTCTTTTCCCCTTGCCCACTAACACAAAATCAATCTCGGTCTCGGTACCCCCCTGAGCTGAACGTCACTTTCCATTTTGTCCCCTTTCCTAACATGTATATTCCACAATGCCCTTCACAACAACATCCTTCCTTCCAATTTCTCTCGCAGACCCGTTTCCCTCCATTTCCACCTTAAACCCGTCCAATCCCCTTCCCACATAAGGCTAATTTGTTCTCTATAAGTTAATTGCCGTTTCCCCATCTAAGTTTGGTCCAAGATCAGGGATACTCCAATTAAGTGCAGGTTGTACTTTTAGTTGGGCCCTTATCACTTGTGGAGTATTTTAATCTTGGCAAGTAGCGGAAATGCATTAAAAAAGCATGGAATTTGGTACTAACTTTCAGAAGTGAGCAGATTAACATTTGAATGCTTTAATTCCGTGTAGTATATGAGTTGTACAAAAAGCTGCATTATATCTCAGAATTAAAAATAAATTGTTACACATTGACATTGTTTCAATATGGCGGGTCTTCACCTGGAACCATCAACCGCCATAAATTTTATGCACTGAGAGCTTGGGTTAAGGTGGTTGACATCTTTCATTCGAACCAATGCCATGTAGAAACCATCTGTTTGTGTTCTCAGCAATTTTTCCTAAATAGCCATAACTTTGACAAAAACCAGAGACATGGAGTCAGCTCAAATAGAAAAAAGAACAGGCAACGACAGCAATAACTCGGGCAAACACCAACAACATAAGAACGGCAGTTCAAGGAAATCCAAGCACAAGAAGACATGCATTATAGCAGTATAAATCATAATCCCATTCTAGAAGATCTGGGCTGGCATCTGTAACACATCCAACAGAGGAATGCACCCCTTGCAAATAATCTTCCCAAGAAGTGTGGCCAACGGCAAATGGTTTGCTACCCATCCAAAATAGGTTTCAATGAGCTTCACCGTGCTAATTACCAGCACCACTTCCCAATCCGAGAGTGGGAGTGGCCCAAAGTGACTTTGAACACTTTCGTAATTTTGCTCTAATTCATAGAAAATCGTCCAAATTGATATGGAAAAGGTTTCATGTAGCTAGACACTTGTGCTACCCCTGAAACTATATCCCGTTTTCTTGAAAGTGCCTTTTATCTTTTCGAAAAATAAATTTGCTGATGTTGGCACTTTTTGCACACTCTGTCGACTTGACCTAAATCAAAACGGTTGACAGAAGATACCCCTGCAATACCTAAAATTGACGATTTTGACAGGCATGCATCATTCGTCAAGATATTAACCTGGTGGGAAAACCGAGTCTCCTGTGAAATTGTGAAAGGCCTTGGATTTAATTTAAATATGCAGACGGCAGAAAGTTCCTGATCGAAAGACTGAAATTGTTTTACTGCGACCTCATATATACAACGAAATTAAAAAGATTGTGACAAACTAAAGAACCTTCACAAATATATCTCGATGAAAAATGGATTAACACCAGTCATACCCTGAAGTGTTGGATAGACAAGAGTGATGGAAATGGTGGGGTCCCAACACCACTGGGTAAAGGACATCGGTTAGTAATTCTGCATGCTGAATGGTGTGATGTTTTTGTTTTCCGGTGAAAGCAGAATTTAAGTTTCCTGCGGGAGCCAACATCCGGGGCTCCCTAGACGATAACGGAATAAAGCGTGAACCTAATGTTGAGTGAAGAGTCAACTTAATCGATGTGCCCTATTGTTCACCCTTTTCCGACTTGAGTACGCCGGACCGTAATTACTTCTACACCTGAGCCAATAGTCAGGTAGAACCTTCAATGTGACCGTAAAGTTGAAGTATGGACACAATTTTTTTTGCTGAAATGATAGATTAGGGCTGTGGCAAATAAATAATCTGCCGGGTGCCACCAGGGCATCCTCCTTGAAAAGCATTTTGAGAAATCCAAGATGGCGTCGCCATAATGAAAATTTATCTATTCAACCTATATTATCAAACTATGGAGTTACCAGATATACTATAGGCTCCAATGAACAATTTAGGAACGTTGTAACTTAGTCATACTTCAAATTCAAAATGGAAGCCAAATCCAATACTTTTAAAATATGCCATATTAACAACAAATACGCGATAACAATAGACGAGAAGTAACTTATAACCCGGGAGCTAGCACCACATTTGGTAACCATCTCAAGTACACAAGGTTTGAGTATTAAATATGTTCACAGACGGACAGGAACCCGTTGAAACGTGATTCTTAATTGCCGCAAGTGGTGCTTTAAGGAGAGGGGGCCAAAACAAAGTTTGTCATGCGTCAAATTTGTAAATTGATCAAATCAGTTGAAGGCACACATGTTATGTGTCTAACCGATCAGAAGGATTCAGAAAAGTTAAGTTTTGTAATATTCGTACAGCCTAGTTTTCAGATTATAGGCTAAACAGCAAAAAACAATAAAAAGGGTCAATTTTCCATTTGTAGAGGGTTCAAATTTTAAAATTGGGGGGGGGGCTTGCTCCGATTTGGATAAAAAATGGTTGCAAATTATTGGTGGGCTCATAGGATAAAATTAAGGATAGTTTTGAGTGTCTCAATGCTTGCTTAAGAAAGTAGGGGGGTAACAAGCTTCAAGCCCCATTGAATCCAATGGACGTGGACCTTCTGTTCCCCCTAATCGGAACTTAAGCATTTAAGACAGTCCAAAACTATTCTTATTGTTAATCCTATTACTCCATTAATAATTTTCACATTTTTTATCCAAATCGGAGCAACTTTAAATTTGACCCCTGTAACAACTGAACTTGACCCTTCTGGGGTATTGATTTTGCTGTTTTTACCTATAACTCTGAAACTTTAGCTGTACATATTACAACTAACCTTTTCTGAATCCTTATGGTTAGACAGCACAACATTGTGTGCTTTTCAACAAGATTGGATCCATTTACAAATTTGACCCCTGTACAAACTTGTTTTGGCCCCCTCTCCTTAAGGCACCACTTGCGGCACTTAAGAACCCCGTTTCAGGGGTTCCGGTGAGTCTGTCCGACATATTTATCACTCAAACCTTTTGTATCTTGAGATGTTGACATGTGTGCTAGCCTCTCAGGCTATTAGGTTATGTTGCTAGACACATTTAAATGTATTTCTGATACTTTCAAATTGTAACAATGAACGTCAGTCAATACGGCAGCCAAAACGGCGAAATATCTTCAAAAAATACTTGGCCACAAATTTATAAGTATTACAGCCTTCAAATCGAAATCAATGTGTCAATGACATTAGAAACGTACCTGTGGATCCTAACCAATGTACAACATACATTTCATTGTTTTAATGCGCCAAACGAAATCCAAACTAATATGGTGCAACGTTGTCCAAAATACCATAGGACTTACATTTTTCACATATATTGGACTCAATTTATAATTTGACCCATTTTTATTATCCGGATTACCGGGTTACTTGGTTATGATCAATAGGTACTTTTTCTAATTGTTTCATTGACACAATAATTTATACAGGGGAATTGTGAGTTAATATTTAAATTGTGTCAAGTATTTTTTGCATATGTTTCACGTTTTGGCTGCCATATTTATTGACTTGTCCATGTTACAACTTAAAATATCAGAAGTACTTTATTGTGTCTACAACATAATCTACGTACTTCATGTTTATTTTTTTCGCAAGGTATTTGCTGTTATATGCATTTTAAATTATTAGATTGGCTTCCATTTTGAATGTGGAGTATGACTCAATGTTCCAAGTGCCATGCGTTTGTTCATTGGTCCTATAGTAATATCCTAGTAACTCCATAGTTTGATAATTATAGGGTTGAATAGAAATAATTATCATTTATGGCGACGCTCTGGACTCAAAATGCTCAAGGATGGGATGCCCAGGTGGCACCGGCAGATTCTTGTTCTACACAGCCTTATCTATCATTTTCAGCAGAAAAATTGTGTCCATACTCAATTTTACGGCGGCCAAGTTGGACATGGCTACCTGACTACAAACGCAGCTTATGTCGGCAAAAATGCATCAGGGTATATCATAACAAGAAAAAAAACGCTAAACATTTCAAGATGGTTGGAAACACAGTTATTTCCAAACATACTAGTACTCAAAGTTGCGATTATCATAACACAAGGGTATGAAAGCTATCATAGTGCCAGAGCTGAGAAGCTTCTGACATTTCATTCAGCAAAAAATCTGAAATGCAAGAATAGTTGAAAACCTGGGTCTTGCATTTCCCGCCAAGTTTATGAAAAAAGAGCTCTACAATGTCATCAGCAAAATAAACCCCGAGCTCAAAAATATGAAATTGTAGCAGGCTACCTAAAATACGGCCGAGTGACTGGTATTTGTCTCCTACAACTGGAGTTTGAACCTGAGAGCTGATATGTAGGTATCTAGGGAGGGATCCCGTGCATCCCCCAGGACCTCTACCAAATCAACCTTTTTTGCTCCTTTTATAGTCCTATTACACATTTCCCAGGCGCGATCCAGGGAGGGGGGCGCGCGCCTCGCGGTAATTCTGCAAATTCTTGCAAATCAGCCCATTTTTGGAGCTATTTTGGACCAGTTACGCTTTCAGCCCCTCGGTAATTTTGATGTTTTTCAATCCTGGATCCGCCCTGCATTTCCGATGTTTTAAAGAAAGTATGGCACTTTGCGAATTCAAGATGGCGTCCCACTGGCTGCCAAAATGTTAAAATAATAGAAAATGGCATTTCAGCCAAAGAGATGTCCAAATTGGTGAACATTGAATTGAAATTTGTTTTTCCTAATCATTGATGAGTATTTGACCATTATTGGATTTTTCAAAATTTAAAAAAATCCAAGATGCGTCCAAAATGTCTCCAACCCGGTCAAAAATGTTCCCATGTGTTTCCGTGAACGGAACTAACGGTTTCAACTGGTTTTAACTGTTCTTACTGGTAGTACCTGAGTTCAACTGGTCCAGTAAAACCTCGTTGAAAATTGTTCCATTTTCCGTCACGGAATCAACTGATTCAACTGGATTTCAACTGGGATCAACTGGATTTCAAGTGGTTCCATTTGAAACCAGTTCAGCTGGGATCAACTGGAATTTTGACCTGGGAAAATGGGTAAAATAGTAGAAAATGGCATTTAACAGCCAAAAAGATGTCAAATTGGAAAAAAAATAATAATTGAAATTTGGTTTCTAATCATTGTTGAGTAATTTACCATTATTGGATTTTTTTCAAAATTTATAAAAATTCAAGATGGTGTCCAAATTGGCTGCCAAAATGGGTAAAATCATAGGAAATGGTGTATAACATCCAAAAAAGTCTTAAATTGAAAGATATTCGTTGGAATTTCATTTCTTATAAATAAGAAATTTCCCCCTTTGTTTTTGTTCAATTTTAACAATCTAAGATGGCATCCAAAATGGCTGCCAAAATATACAAACTCATAAAAAATGCCATATAACAGCAACAAACTGTGGTAGAAGCAAGCATAAATGGTTAATTTAGAAAATTATTTTCTTGTCAATAGTAGCTAAATGCTGGAAGTTGCATTTTGTTACAATTCCCACAATCGATGATAGCAGCCAAAATGTCCTCCAAAGGTAGGCCAAATAATAGAAATGTTTCTTAAAGACACTATCAGTGATTTATCCGAAAGAGTCAAACTATTTGAATTTGCAGGAATAGCTTAAAAGTGAAGAATAAGCCTGTAGAATTCTCATGTGTTACCTTTTCCAACTGAAGAATTGACCGAAAACGGCAGTTTTCAAAGATACCAATCTCCATTAAATTACGTGTAGTAGTAAGTGTCCGAACGGACACTAATGACTAAAACATCCGATTTTGTCCTTGTTAGGTTGTTTTTGGTCGTATCATTTGCAGGGTATGTTAGGATACCTATACTTGTTACAGAGATGCAAAAATCTGATTTTGTTGATTTTTTCGATTTTCTGATTTAGCAAATCACTGATAGTAGTAGTAGTAATGATTAAAGGCACTATCAAATTATTTTAGTGTAGTTGCCGTTTCTT
Organism: Ophioderma brevispina; assembly: GCA_023653785.1. Taxonomy (NCBI): domain Eukaryota; kingdom Metazoa; phylum Echinodermata; class Ophiuroidea; order Amphilepidida; family Ophiodermatidae; genus Ophioderma; species Ophioderma brevispina. The sequence continues at coordinate 21,157 of JAMKCH010008933.1, forward strand.
AAGTTTTAGTAATAGAATTCCACTTTAGAATATTTGACGAAAGGAAAATGGTTCTAAAATTACATACAGCGACTGTTGCGCCGCTTATTCAACTATGCTACAGATACTCATTATCCTTGATGTCGGCCCTACATGAGGGGGGGCTGATTCAATCAAAATCCGTATATCTCCTAGTTAACTTCAGTACCCTATTCATGAGCAGGGTGAGCTGATTCATACAACTGCCAGTACTCCCGATTGAATTCTAACAGACAAGGAATAATCCTCATTTTAATGATGTCATTTAAAAATGTCCTTTAGCAATTGCCCACTGCTTATCAACTACCACAACTTCCATCATACTTGGAGCAGATCTACAATTGCCAGTATTTCAGCATGGAACTCATCAACTAAGGAGCATCAGATGAATCAATAATGTCATCAAATTGACACTTAGCCATTGCCCATCGCTTAAAATATAGCAAACTGTCAGTTTCCAGGAAACACAAGAGCTATTAATACAAATTCCATTACCTCGGTTTGACATGTTATTTTCAGCGATTGGTAACTGCTTATAAAACTGCGATTTATTTCTGGAACCATTACAGCTACAAATATCAGATGAAAGCAATGAATGGAACTTAAATTGTAACATTTTATATAACATTTGCCCTCACCTTTACCAAACTTTAATTCTTGGATAAACTTGGGATATTGTTCCTAGCTTGAATTTCAAAATACTGGCAAATATATAAATAGGTCAATTGTTCCCAAGAATATTCAAAGTTTGCAAGCAAATTTGATAAGCAGTGGACGATCGCTAATTAAAGTGTGCATTTCAGTACCATTTTGTTGTTTTTATCTAATATTCCTAGCTGGAATTGCAATGCCAATGTTCCTGCATATAAATCATCTTAATGTTTGAAATGAGTGTCAACTTTATAGTAGTGGGCATGAAAACCCCCTTAAATAATGACCCTATGATATCCTGCTTCTGCTCTAATATCTATCTCGGTAAGTGGACATGTAACAAACCAACACTATACTTTTTGGGAGACCCTGTGTATTTAAGACGGGGGGGGATTTACTGAATCCATCATGCACTTGAATTTACATTTTCCTTTGTTTCATCATCTTTGAGAATATTAGCAAAATGAAAGCATTTACAACAGTGATGAAAATTGTGACGACGGATAGTAGGACCTTAATAAACGTTTTTGGTAAAAACATGAGATGACACAACCATTTTGCTTCAATTTTATATTGAATACGTATTCTTTTTGTTGGAAATGTTGCCTTAAGTATTGTGTGGACTTCAAATTTTAGGATTACGTTGAAAAAATCTATTAATAGGATAGCTATGCAAGTTATTAACAAATAATTTGGGGGGATTGACTTATGGGATTTCATCACACACTGTAAAACCACACTGTTTTCAGTAATTGTTTCGCATGATCAATGTCAAAAGCCAGTTTGTGTGTACATTGCAGCTTGAATTTTTGCCCCTAGTGTGCTGCTTTAGTATTGCTGGTTTTATCTTAAAGGTGTTGTTTCCAAAAAAAGGCTGTCTATGCATCTTTCATTTTTCCAAAAAAATTGGCACTGTCACTGTAGCTTCATGTTTTTTCTTCCAATATGCTACTTTGAGGTCACTGCAGCTGAGTTTATCTATGTGCTGCACAAAAACAACCTTTCTAGTCTATTGAATCACTGTCTAGAGATTCTAGGGACATTCACCGCGCTAGTCCCGTGGCCAATTCGCGCATGTGTAGTACATTCGGGTGACTGACCTATACACACAACCGACTGCCTTAAAATATGTGTGTACTTGTAACTGGTGCCATGCAAACCATGCTTGACCCCGCCCTCAAACACGGTTCCACGCATATAATTATAACAGCAATCAATCCTCCCATTGCATTTCCCAGTTCAAACTTGGTTCCACTGCCGGAAAATAGCCATGCATATTTGCAATGTCACCTTATCAAAATTAAATGTCACCTTGCAATGATGACACTGTGGGTTCAGGAATGATCTAAGTAATACCTACACAGATAGTACATCTCACTAGTCACATTATATCGCGCATAATCTACGATTATTTAGGAGTACTTTTTCAACCCTCAATTTCCGGGATTGACTCATGGCGCAACGTTTAAACATAAAAAACAACACCAACATTCAACAACGGAAAGTCTTACTTAAATTCTGTTTTCAGCTTCCGATAGCTGAGACCATACCGGATTTTCCCATTGTCATTGCGCATATAATTTGACCACCTGAGGTTTAAAAAGTCTAACGTCATGAACACACGTTGCAGAATTTCCAAGATCTCCCCAAGCTGTATCACAAATATGACGTCACCATTCAGAAATGAGAGTAATGAGCGGCGCTCTTCATTTGTAAATTGTATTGGAAGAAATGTGTACGTGCTGCATCAGCACTCTCACTGTAGCAGTTGCTGTAGCTTTTATTCTTTTAACTACTACTTCGGAGCTGTCATTGCTGCTACAGTGCTTCTTCTTAGCATATCCACAAGTCATTGGTGATGGCTTGTGGTGGTGTCAGGATTTATTCAACTAATCCGGGGCCGCGTGTATCCATGATACGGACACTCCTGACATGGCCCGCTTTTGAAAGCTGGGGTGGATTGGGAAGAGTCAGCACCCTACTCTTATTCGACACTGGCTGTGACGCGCATGTACAGTTATGACTCTCTGTACACGGGACATACAGCTTAACATCCCCTCCGAAGGACAGGATACTTTCACGATTCATTCGCCCCAATTCCAAGTGTACCATGGAGGAGAGCGGTATTCTGAATTTAATCAGTAGCTGGTACACAGATCAAATCCAGAATTGCATACTTGCATACTTTGTCAGGTCAGGTTTCCTTTTGAGGGCCTGCTACTGGTATCCTGGTAACCAGTACTACCTGTCCCAGGGCCGAGTTGTCGGCGGCTAAACCGTCACCCCCATCGGATTTCTGATGAGGAGGGTAGCTGGTTTACCCTGGTAGAATGAAAAAGAAGAATCTACCTACAAGGGCGTCAGCTCTGGAGAGCTAATGGCGGCCATCCAGCACATGCTGCCTTGCGTGGTGGGCGTGGTTGCCCAAAGGCTAGGCCCACCGCCGAAAACTGTGGATTGACGTCAGGAAGGGCATCCGGTCAATTATCTTTTGCTCCAATAAATCCTCACACAGCAGTAGTGCTGAGTGAGGTGTATCCAGCCACCCTCGTTAACGGGGACAAAACCGGATTTAAACTTTGGTATAACTAACTAACTAATAAAGCCCAGCAAGTGGCCCCACCGGGATTTGAACCCGGGAAATTTTGGTAAATTTGCACCACAGGCAAGCACCCTAACTACTAGACCATGTTCTCCCACAACAGCACTATTCTGCTGCAGTGCTATTGCTGTATGAGCATACCTTTGTTTTCCAATGGTGTAGCACTATCACTTTTGCTGGTATTTTTCACTGTGCCTGTAATGTTATTTAGAGACAGTTCAGCTTTAGTGCTGTCACTGCTGCACTGTCTTCTAATAAAAGGTGTAGCTTTTGAGGCAGCAGAAAGTGGTAGAGTATTTTAAAGTTTGGCCCAAATTTAGAACTGGTGTTAGGATAGTGTGATAATTCTCTCTCAATATTAAACAAAACATTCAGACAGCACACAAATACCATTGCATTTCTTGTGTGAAATTTTATTACAAAAGCAGTCCATTTTTTATAAATTTCATTTTATATATATTGTGTACACTCTGACATTAATGTACATATCACATTTTTTATTCATAGGGCTGACACTGACAACCTAAATATTACATGTTATTTTTTATAGGGCTGACATTGACAACCTACAAACCAGCACATGGTTTCAATAGTTTGTGTCAGGCTTATACAGCTTGTGTGTAACAGTCACTAGTAGGTATAAAAGGTTGTTAGTGACTACACATACCCTGGTAATAACAAAAAAGTTTTTGGTTGTGAAATACTAGGGGCGGCGCCAGGGGGGTGGCAGTCGCCCCCCTGAGATTTTCAAAATTTAGGAAAAACAGGGGTTTTTGCACAAAAATTAGGGGTTTTAACCAAAATGAGTTCATTTTGTACTGTTTCGCCCCCACCCCCATGATGTTTCGCCCCTCCTATGATTTTACCCTGGTGCCGCCCCTGTGAAATCGGCTTTTTTGTAACAAAGAGAAGTTTGTTATAACCAATAAGTATAACTTGATAACTTGAACAAATTGTATCTTAATCATGAAGTTGTATAATTTGGTTACAAATTGAGTAGAGTGGTGGACCAGACTTGGATACCTATGTTGTAAAATCCCATTGCTTTTTACCTCATTCCTCTTTTTAATCACTAAATTTATCATGTGAATGCTACTAGGTTGTAATGGTGAATAACTTGGATTAAAATAAGTACAACTTTGTTTACCCCGTTAACATGTCAGCATCAAATACTTACAACATCTTTATCAAAATTCCAATGTTCTTGGTTAAATGATGAAAATTCAAGCAAAAATATGACATATTCATTCCATCTTCCATCATAATTGGGCCAAATTTGATGCTGCAGTTGCATTGGGTTAAAACATAGTCAACTAAATTACACAGACTTTTTTGAGACTTTTTTCATGGATTTATACCTACTAGTGTCTGTTTGCGTTTATATAAAAACCCAGCAAAACACAACTTGCATTATTACCCAGTGAACATATGGCACAAAACTAGCATTGTGCACTTGTAACTAGGGTTAAGTAACTAGGGTTAGGAGCTATCTAAGGATAAGGAGTAACTAAGTTTGCTGATCGCTAACTAGTTACAGGTTACAGAGTGTACTTCAAACTTGGTTTAGATGGGTGTTTAATAAAACTGCTGTATCAATCAGGGCTAATGGAATCTTGAACTAACCAGTTACTTCTGTCAAACACAACTCTAACTTATAACTAGCATATTTTATAGCCTTTAATCCTGATTTACACAAAGTACATTACTAGAGACAGGTAAAAACCCCATTTACAGCATGCATAGTTAACTAGGTTTAATATTTGGGCATGAGGAAAAAATAACAACCTGCTGGGCCGAAATCTAGCTGGAAAGTTGGTGCTTTTGGGCTCATAAACCTGTTTCTGTAATATTGTACAGGCTGGTTCTAAACCAAGTTTAGGGTGTAATTAACTAGGGTAAATAGGGGGTACCTTACGAATAGCAAGCCACTGGCCTAAGGCAGCCAAGCATTAGGAGTTATTAGGTTGTTCTTATTAAGCACTTAAGGAAGCAAGGTGTGCCCAACACTACCATCTCAACTCATCTCACACCTGTACAGGGACACAGTTCAAACCTACTTTAAACAATGACTCTATTGGTACAAATGGTACCCAGAAACCAACAGGCAAATATTCCAATATACATCATGTACAAGAGCACTGAACAGCACACCTAGGAGAGTGGGCTGTTACTGTTTGTAATTAGAAGGGGGAAAATTGCACGCTTCAGATGCAAAAACTTTTGTACGGTGAAGTCTGGATGAATTAAGATTCGGTTATCTTCTACTTGAATTGGGACTAAATTGTGTTCATTTGTTTTAAATTACTTGCAAGACAAATGACTTAATTGTAAAAAGATAGTATTAAAACAAGGGCATGATTAAATTATACCCTTCATTACTACTATGTATCATGCATTTTATTCCACTTTACACCTACTTTGTATCATGCTCTTCATTCCAATAACAAAATGAAGCTCATAATACAGAGTAGTATGCGAAGGGATTAATGTAATAAAGAACTATAGTAGGATTTTTTATTCCTGTCAGTTCATTAAAAGTTTTTGGGCGTGTCGACGATTCCATTCGTTCCGAGAGGTTGTATGCTTTACCCAATCAATACAATAGATATTTGATGTCACGATACCGGAGCAGATTAAGGCCATAATTAAAAAATATCCCTTTCTCACAAAGCAAATGTTACAAGGCAAATTGACTGAATAAATTTCAAACACCAAACTTGAACAAACTTTGAAGCATTCAACATAAGAAGAAATGATACGTATATATTATTACTGATACGTATATATTATTACTCACCAAAGTTCTTTTACTTCACTAAAGAATATTAGAAAATTTGTCTTGTTGCAGAAATAGTGGGAGAAATAGTATTTGACAGCTTGGTCCAATCATTAATCTAAGTAATTTTGTATTGAGTTTTGGTCAATCATAACAGAGTACACTATTTACATGGTCTAATCCTCCTCTTCACCCAGCCTTGATGTAATGACACTATCTGTTCTTTGATTGACACCAAACAAAGGAATCGATAGCGTGTCTCAGACTTTACGACAATCTTTTCAAATGAATCTGGTATGAAGTCTTTATATATTCGATACAAAACGTTCATGTACAATGGGTAAAAGCATCTGATTCGTTTGAACAAAGTTGAGCATTTCAGCTGTTAATACATCTTTTTAGTTGTTGATCTCAACACATCCCCTCCAAAATGATTTGTACCATCGACAATATGCGTTTACTGACAGGATAAAAAATCAGACTATAGTACTTCTACTGATGAAGACGCCAGTGGCGTACCGAGGCAGTCGATCCAGAGGGGGCAAATTTCCAAGTCGTCCCGCCAGAGGGGGCAAAATTCGTAAATCGTCCGGGTAATTTGCTCCAGTTAAGTCTGAAGTTGGCCAAAAAGCCGCGTAGCACGCGCAAAATGCGAAATTTACTTTAATTTTGCCCAAATTTGGACCGAAATTGGTTGAAATTCCCCGAAAAAGATGGATAAAAATGCACATTTTGGCCCATATCGTCCCGCTTTTTCGAGCCAGAGGGGGCAACTTGCCCCCCCCCCCCCGCTCCCCTGGTCGGTACGCCACTGGAAGACACCTGAACAATCCTTGTTTCATCAGCCATTTTACCTCAGGTTGGTTAGTAGAAGCCTATGAATTATTCCTTTAATTTGCATTTTCTACCATTACCCATTCTCATCTTTAGTGCATGGTTCAATCCTCCATGTAATATATTGGAAAAAATGTGATAGGCATTTTGGGTACCATTTATAACATAATTTGTAGAATAAAAAGTTCCTTAGCTACATTCTGTTACATTTTGGAGGGGGTGTGCTAAAATGCTGGTGCAGTGTACTGTACTGAATTTACCATTGTAAGCATTAAAAAGGCCAAGATTTGATTTGAAAGTTTCTCCTGTTTTGCGCTCCTCCAGAAAACATTAAAAAGAATTTGGTACAATTGAAACGCTCACTTGACTTTGATATCAGAAACACTACCAAATGAAAGCTCCATGGGGCAAAATAGAGCTTTCAAAATCGTTATAATTGAAGGAAAGACTTTCTTTTGTTTTTCTAAAAATATATTCAGCCACTTTTGTGTTTATGTGTGTCATACACATCAATGCATACTCGAAAAAGAGTGAGTAGCTCGTCTAAAAAGATACGGGTCTTTTCACATTAGGAAATTTACACCCAAAATGGGAACACTTCCTTGCCAACACTAATTTTGTATTGTGTAGGTATATGGCAACTACTATGTTATACTACTTCTGCAAAGGAGTCTAATTCACAACCAGACTCTGCTACATGACAATCTTGTGTGTGTGTGTGTGTGCTTTCTACAAAGGCAAATGGAAAATACTCGTATGCATGTACAAGAGTTTAGACCTCATTTTGGTCTGTGCGTGTATAAAACGTGCTCCATGACATGACCCGGGTTCAAATCCAAGAACACTTGTGGTTGTATCCAAAGGTTCAGAGTACTATAGGTAGAATCTTAATTCCTCAAACATAGTGTTTCTAGTTTATGTCACTGATTTTAATGCATGGAAAGTTGTTAATTTTATTTAAAGGTTTGCTTTATTAAAACATGTACAAAAAGTTCTTTTAGAAAAAAAAATGTCAAGAGCCATTTCTAGATGTTTGAGGAATTAAGATTTGAAGTATAAAATACTACAAACGGCAAGTATAAATTGTTCACAAACACGTAGCTGTGACATACATGTATATTCAAAGGTACAAAATAGACCCTCTCTTATTCTACGAAACACGGTTGAGTCATCTACAGGTAAAGTGTGGTATTTTGTTACTTTACAGACAAAAAAATCCCCAAGAAAATGACTATGTGAGGAGCTGTAAAAAATACGCTGTTTGTTACTCAAAATCAGAACTAATGTCCGTTTACCTAAATTAGTTTTTAATGTTTGTTATAAATTCCAATAATAATTTGGAAAAGTCCTGAAAAGAAGATACTAAATTGCATTAGATCTAGAGATTTCTCAAAGTTTGGGGCATAAATGAAAAAACAAGAAAGAGCCAAATTCTTTCAATTTTAGTCTGTTTGGAAATATCCCAGCAATGCAAGGAACCGTATTTATGTGTTTCAGAGATAGGTGGCTGTTTGCCTTTGTTTTCTTCTGAAAAATGGGGTAAAATTGAATAGAAATGGTTTTTGGACTTGAGTTAGGCATTTTAGTTCTGCAAAATCTTGTTAGGTCTGAGGATGACAGAAAACATTTCTTTCAAAACATATGTATAGAAGCACTTTTTTCATTGGTTAATCAGAGGGCTATCTCAGGTTGTGTTCTATAATAAGCCAATTAGACAGACTTTATCATAGGTGGTAGTGCCCAGGCCTGGGTGTCTTAAGTCGTGTCCACACGGAGGCTGAAACTCCGGAGTTTCAAAACTCTGGAGTGTCGATCGGGGTTTTTGGCTGTATGGACGCATTCGGAGGTTTACACTCCGGAGTTTTTATCGAGGGTCTAGCGGGGTTTTATCCCCCTAAAAAACTAGGGGGTGAAACTCAAACTCCAATAACACTCCGGAGTGTTTTGGAGTGTAGTGCCGTGTGGACAGCTTCGGGGGATAGTGAGCGGAGGTGACCTCGCAAGGTCATCGTTTTTGACAACTTCCTGTGTTTGAATATAACGCGCGAAAGTGCACGGCTTCCGGTATGGTGACTTCCGGTCTACACTCCGATATGAGAAGTGGAGGAAATGGTCAGGGGGATGATTTCAGAGTTTTGGCCATCGTGTGGACGTAATTTGGAGTGAAGTAAAATAATTGGATTTAATTTTTACCTCTGGAGTTTCAAACCTTTGGAGTTTTGTGACCGTGTGAACATGGCTCTATTTAATTGAACAGACTGTAGTATTGTTTGTTAAAAAGAAATGTGATACAAGTTTGGTTAATAGACTGCTGATGGCATTACATACACATATTACCCACATATTTCTTCCCAGTACCTGCACTGTACACACTTTGCCTGGCACAGTTAGATTATGTACTATGTATCAAGTGCTTTATTCTAGTAACAGAAGCCGTGTTCACATGGTCACAAAACTCTGAGGGTTTGAAACTCTAGAGGTGAAAATTTAATCCAATTATTTTACTTCATTCCAAATTGTGTCCACACGATGGCCGAAACTCTGAAATCGTCCCTCTGACCACTCTCCTCCACTTCTCATAATCGTATGTGTAGACCGGAAGTCAACATCTTGGAACTGTGGACTTTGGGGCGTGATATTCAAACACAGGGATTTGTCAACAAAGATGACCTCTGCTCACTATCCTCTGAAACTGTCCACATGGCACGACACTCCAAAACACTCCAGAGTGTTATCGGAGTTTGAGCTTCACCCCCAAGTTTTTAGGGGGATAAAACACCGCTAGACCCTCGATAAAACTCCGGAGTTTAAAACTCTGAATGCATCCACACGGCCAAAAACCCTGATTGACACTCCAGAGTTTTGAAACTCTGGAGTTTCAGGCTCCGTGTGGACATGACTAGAATAAACCACATGATACAAAGTAAGTGCGAAGTCTATAATATAATAAGCCCAATTTAATGCATTATGACTTCCGGTTGACTGCTCATGGCTTCCAGTTCTAAAGACCTTAACAGACGAAAAGCCCTTGCCTGGGCAGCATTTTGGAAGTTGGAGCGCGTATGGAGAAGTCAAAGTATACCAATCGAAATGAAAGTACGCCTCTTCAACACAACATGCGTGACAGTATTTTTGTATGGCTGCGAAACTTGAGTGCTGACAAACAATTTGGAGAGTAAGGTCAATTCTTTCGCAACATGTTGCTACAGAATCATGCTGAACCTCAAGCGCATTGATCATGTCCCAAATGCCAAAATCTATGCTGCTACAGGTACGGAGCCTCTGATAAACCGAGTAAGACTGAGACAGCTTACTTCTAAGGATGCCAGAGGGAGAGCTTAGTAGGTTATATGCTTTCTACACACCACCGCATGGCAAGAGGAAGCCAAGCCGACAGCGAACATCATATCTCTCCTACATCCAAAAGCTCTTGGGGGATACAAACAACATGTTGCAACCAAAGGCTATCTCCAACTTGGCCCAAAACAGAAGTGACTGGAGGAAACTTGCGATCGCCTGCTGTGCAGTTGACTGATGATGATGATACTCATGTGCATGTCAGATTCATGTGTGAGGTCGGGAGTCCCCAAATCATGAAAACACAGCAAGGTTGCTGTAGTTCTCCAATGCGATGAACTTAGCTGCTACATAAATTCATTTGATTTTTCTGTCTTTTACCTAATAAATCATTCTAATTGAAGCAAATTATTTATTGCCCGTATATACAATTGTAACAGCACACAAAACTCAATAGCGAGGAATTTTTGCGGTAACAGCAAAGTTCATCGCATTGGAAAACTACAGCAACCTCATCATGTTTTCAAGATTCAGGCTCCTGTGTTCAGCATGATATTACCCATAATGCATCACGAAACTGTAATGCCGATTTTGCTTATTATGCCCATTGTCTGGTATGCTACTCTGTCCATTTCAAGGGATTTTTTGTACATCTGTAACCTAACAATAATCACATTAGTCTTGATATGGTTATGTGTAATGTTTCTACACTATTTCTCTGATAACAGCGGGTAGGGAGAAAGGCAATACAGTGAAAATTGACACACAGCTTTATTTCTTCATTGCTATTTTCGTGTATTCTTCTTTATATAAAATCTGCCAGCCAACAAACAAGTACAGCATTTCAACAAAATAAGTCTTTTCAACTTGAAAAAAAAAATCTGGGTGTTTGCACAAATCATTCTTCAAATTCATATTAGCATTCTAGATACTCTCAATGCTGTTGACTGCATACACATTAAAAAAAAAAGATTCTGAACTAAACATATTTATCAAAATGAACCAGAGTCAGGGTTAAACAATATGAGCTATAGCAATAATAAAAAATGCTAACTCAGAGTCTGGACTTTCTGTTGGTCACTATATTGTGCTCCATTGAGATGTGGTCAAGTGAAAATTTGCTTTATCTATAATGGGAACAGGAATTGAGTTAAGACCTTATAATTTTAGATATATGGGCGATACCGATTTTTGGGGGTATCAAAATCTCAAATGGCAAAAAGTGCCTTAGTGATAGTTAGGCCTTCTGTTAGCACACCCTCGTATATTACTAAATTTAAATTAAATGCTCCTTGTTCAAAAAAGTATTCCATCTTTTCTATGAAAAGTTAAATGTGTTATCCTCTATTTTGTTGTGATTTTTTATGTATAATTTTATTAATACTGTGGAAATGAAGCTGAAGTTGTGTTGAACGTTTTGAACAATTTTATCTTTCCTGTTTCTTGATATCTATTTATTTCCAAGCAAACTTCCCTAAACCCGCATTCTTGAATACAACTACACACTATTCATAACAAAAGTCAAAAACAACTAAAAATATGGTTTTTGTATGTGATAGCTCATATTATTGAAACCCTGGCCCTGCTTGCATTATTTTCATGAGGAGGACAATTTTCATATTTTTCAAATAAAATACGACTTCTTACACTTAAACTTGTTTTGTGCAATATTCACTGGCTATAGGAGGGGTAATTCACTGATATGCATGCGGTTAACATTATGGAATAACTGTTCCAGATTTGAACTGGTCGACTTTCCACCCAACTAACCAACCAACCTACTATCTTCACAATAAACACCCACCTGTCCACACAATGGCAGAACTTGACTATATAACGTCACCTCACAACATCATACTACAATCTTTAATTATAAACCCACCCTCCCACCCCCATCAACCAATTTTGGAACAAGAATTCCATACATAACATGTATCAATATATTTCCCCAAGTGCAGAAAGGGTTGGTTTTAAATGCGGACAGACTCAAAAACCTAGCGATAACAAAATTATAATAGTTTATCATCAGGCAAATACATTCCGAATACAATACGTTTGAATACATGCTAATTCATTTTTTTCAAATACATGCTATATAAAATTTGACAAATATTTTCTCTTCCCAAACCCACCCTCCCCCATCCTTAACACACTCATTTTCCCTTGACTGTTACAAAAGGGCAATCCCCAGTTTTACCTGAATTTAAAACAATTTTATCTTAAACTAAACAACTCATAAAACCTGTTGCTTAGGTGACATAAACACCAAAAAAAATAAATAAGACAAAAAACCTGTTCTATGGGCCTGACTGATCATGATTTAGCAATTTTTTAGGGTTTAATTTTCCAGCAAGAAAAGCCAATTTTTGAGAAAATTTTCTAATTTGTGGAAATTCTCACTCCAAAATGTCTGCCTTTTTATTTACTTTCAGCCCAATTTGGGTCCTTTCTGCTAAAATTCACACACTTTTCAGGATTTTTTCATTACTTTCAGGAATTTTTAGTGATACTCAACTGGCATCCCTGATTTTGCTGTAATAAATTTAAAATCAGCCATTTTTTTACAAAAAAATGGATTGGTTTTAAAGATAAAGAGTGCATAAACCACATAAAAAATTAAATTTGATCAATTTTAGCGGCCTTTAGGGTCATTCAAATATTACCCTCTGACGCTACTTCAAAAGTCCATCCGCCCATAGAACAAGGTTTTTTTATTGGATAAGCTGAACTTTATGCCATTTACATTCAAAGCTCAGACCATAAAGTGAACATTTCCCTCCCATAGCAAAAGCATGATTATTTATTGAAAACAAAAAAACTAAACTGGAGATTAGGAATGACGGAGGAATACAGGGAGACTTTGTTGCCAATTTTTATCAATATTTTCACCTGACCTGCAGGTGGTGAATATTAAATATTGGGCTACCCTTTAATAATATTAAAAAATTCCATAATTCAAGTCTCATTTTGCATCTTTTATGGGGCTTGTATAGTGTCTCAATAGATGCAACTAGTCCCCTGATAAACTCAAGTTTTAAACACGTATCAAGACAACCAAAACAAGGTTTGAGAAATGAAACTCCAATCAATGATGCCTCTGCTCAAATTTGACTGAGTCCCGATATTCTTATAAACAAAACTGTATTGGATACTCACAACTAATATAAAGAATGAAAAAAAGAAGGCCACATATTAAGAATAAAATAATATAAATGAAAGTAAACCAGTTTATATGATATTTCTGAGATGAAAATGAACAGTGTGAGGAAGCGATAATATCGAAGAAAAGCGAGACAGAGGTCGAGAGAGGAAACCAAAATTTGACTTAGTAGATATGCCTACTAATAAATGCTATAATAGGTGCAGATTTCTGCATAGCTGGTATACATAAAAATATTCAATATCAAAATACATTTATCTCGATACACACGTCTAATAGCCATCTAATTCGTCACAGAGTAATTCACCACATCACAACAGCATGCCATTACAACACCAAAACGACAAACACTAAGAGCCATTGAAATGCAACATCAAAAATATCCTCAAAAACGTCAAAAAAATGCGAGAAATGAAATGTGGTAACGTTTTCTTCAAACACCAAACCAAGTAGTGTAGAACCGATCACATCGGAGGGTTCTGAATCGGCCTGATTTTAAGCTTATCGGATCTGGATCGGAATCGGCGAAAAATTCCCCTCCCTACCGATCTCATGAACCGATCCCAGTTACTACAAAGCCTAGAAAAAATGGCAAAAACTCATTTCAAACTCACCTTATCTGCCAAATGAAGACCTTAAGCCCAAGTTTTTGATAATAATCTACTTAATCTAGCATTAGAACCAACCTGAGTCATCAGACAAACATTCACAATACTATGATAGCAACAAATATGTAGCGTCGCGTGTGTTTTGCATTCACAACGTTTAAGTTTACATGAATTCACATGTCGGCAGTATCAGGGAATTTCCCGTTAATTCTTGATGAGATGAAACAACGTTCCTAATTGGCTGAGGTATTCTTTTCATTTAATTTATTAAAAATTTATGCAAGTTTGTTGAATAAATTTTGTGACAAAACTTTTTAACACAGGTCATAACAACATATAAATTTATGATAAAAACTATGATATAAAGAGAAATGTGATGTTTCATTGTTACTTTTACCCAATTTGGAGAAATATTCTAGAATATTTCTAGAAATTCACGAACTTTTTAACCCATCATTCATTGCACGAACCCGGAAGTCAACTAATCAAATATGGCTGCCCAGTCGACTGCAGAGACAATGTGATGGAGGGAGTATCATGGAGCTCAGAAAACCCTACAAAATTATTTTTTTCTATGTTTCTGTGTAAAACTGTTAGCATTTCAAGTAGATTGTACTTTTCTGTACTACAAATATCAGTCAATGTAATTTGATCATTATAGCGTAAGTAATAAACAAGTTCAGAGAGCAAATGACAAATGTTACAGGGCACAGAATACCACTGTGCAAATCACACGGGTCACTGACATCACCAGAGAATCGGTATCTGAATCGGAATCGGCCAATCAAACTTAAACATGATCGGAGATCGGCCGATTCAGAAGCAGTGTGGATCGGTTCTACACTAAAACCAAGATTAGTATGTTCTGGACAGAGGTGCCCTTTTAACCAAATATAAACCACTCGTTTGTTATACCAACATCAAAACGACAAACGTCAGGAAATTAAAGGCCATTTTTTCATACCAGAAATGCAGAAATCTTAACAAAAAAGGACATTTTGAAGTACACAAGTTAACTGCATACCAAATCTTTGCTTACATCAATATTCGTTTCTCAACGTCAAATGATTCAAATCGTTAATTGCACATTGTCAACATATCCATTCTATCGTAAGTATCTCTCTCTGTATGATACAACAACATATTATATATAACAAGATCAATACAATCATAATTGATTGGCTAGCAAAATAAAATAGGTAACAAAAATATGGATTATTAATATTACAGTAATTTACAACATATTCCTTATGTTTCAAGTGAATACAAGATGGTTGTCAAACTGGCTGCTTGGAAAGAGTTCAATATGTACCACCTTTAAATTCTACAGAAAACAAATTCTTTTCATTTATGGCCTTTATGTCCTAACCTTAAGGCCAAAAATAAAAAATAATTTGTTACATGTAGAACTTTGAAGGGGTGGGTACATACGTAACTCTTGCTGGCTATTTCATTTATCATTATGTATGTACACACAGGCGATGAAGGCCAAGAAATCCAAATGTTGATGTCAGCATTTTTTAACACATAATAAAAACATCAACACAAAATTCTAAAAATTTAATGTGTTATCAAGCGATATGATCCAAACTCCAAGGAGGGGCTGGCCAAGAAATCCCAAATTTAGACGTCGACATTGGTTTAACACATTCAATCGAAATCTTTACTGAATTTTTTATATGTTGTCAAGGATTATTTTCTCATTTCAAAACCATTGGAGCTGAAGAATCCACTCCACTGTAAGGGTTATTTTTAAACATATAAAAAAATGGTCAAGAACGAGGTCATATGAGCGCCCAGGGAACACCCGTGACCGACCCACATCAAAGATTCAGTGGTCGGTAGTTGCAGTCTATATTGCTGTAATTTAATTTGATACATTTGGTTGATTTCTAATTTGAATGACACTTGACCACCAAGTTTCCAGTAGACAAACCTTCCATCCTTGAAATGGTGCCCTACACAACCACTGCTTGTTCAGGGACTAATTTCAAAAGTAATGCATAAACAAAATTGATATTCATCCGACACCCATCAGCTTCCACACATAACAACCCTCTTGTATTCACTTTACCATTTACATTATTCAAGTGTGTGTAGTTTACAAACGCATCTCTTCCAATCAGGAATTCATTTAGAATTTAATCGCAAGTTTACAAATTACCCAACTACTTTCACGCCTCCCGATAATAAAAAAAAAAGTTGATTGTCTCTCCTATCAAGTTGATTGTAACATTTCCATAGTAATACGTGATGGATTCAAGGAATGGGCTGAAAGAAGGAGCACTTGCATCAACGGTAGCTGTCAATCATGTGTGTTGACTCCATTTAGAGTTGAGAAAATAAATGTTCCCCAACTTAATCATCATATGTTAACACTAATTCCCCACAAAGCCTCCCCATCGTTGGAAATTTTACTACTAAAGCAAAATTACAGCATGTTTTCTATAAGATGCTCAATTCTGAATTGTAATTATCATATTTGAAATAGGCATAACAAATTTAAAAGGTGCTTGTTCCGATTTACATGTATCAAGTTTTCCATTTGAAATGAGAACAGCCTGGCAATTACATACACTCACCAACAAGTTTTGTGGCAAACAGGCTTGTGGTTTTCTTTTGCACATTTTAGTCAGTTTCAGGTGATCTTTTGGGGAGGGGACAGGATTATTAACTTGCAGTCTTTTCAGGTGCAAGGTACTTTCCCAATTTTAAGGTTTTAGGCATTACTTTTCAAGTTGTGTTTTTAATTACTTTTTCCTCAAGTCTACATGAAGTCACATACCCTTAACAGATATTACATGAATACCCTTAGAAATATATTTAATTCCCAAAATTGTGCCTTGAAAATGCTCAAACATTGTTTTTTTTTTCTATTGTCATGTTTGGTGGTGATATAGAACAAGCTTTATTCATTTAAGTAGCTGCCTCATATTAATTCTGATAGTTTTGATAACAAAATCAAATTGGAAGTAATTTTGTTCAGATGTGCAACAATTAGTTTGCCTTTTTGTTTTTAGCAGACAGATTTTAACCTTTTTTTCACTCTTTTAGACATAACACAGGAATGCATATTTTTTATATAATACAATTATTTCCGCCATAATCCGATCATGTATTACAAAAGCAGACCGCTAATTACAGCATGCGTTAGTTATTAATACACACAGCTCATTCATTTCAATAAAAGGGGGAGTTTTAGGGAAGTATGAGTAACTCAAAAAGATATAAAATTGTAAACAGAGTTTCTAGAAATAAGCCACATCAGTGCATTCCATTGACTTTGTGCATGTTTCACAAATCAATGTAAAAATTGGTTGACACATAGTCTCATTGCCTATTACAAGCACATTTGTGAATCTTTATAAAAACTAGCCAAAATCGTCACCAAAAGCACACAGGTGTTGCCATTATAAGAAACCACAATTTGCCAACATTTTATTTTTAATTGTCTAAAAACACTTTTTGGTACGAAAGCATGTAGCGGCACACCTGTATTTCATTTGCAACAATTAATTACAAAGTTTCTAGACAGTACGTCAACCAAGTATCAAACCAAAAAATAAATAATATTGTTGCATGTTTTTTCTTGTTTGTCATACATGGTATCCAGCTGAATTAGATTCATTGTCCGAATCGCCCGGCTCATCTATATGTAGAGCAGTACCAGACCTTAACAAAGGAGGTCTTGTCTCACGAAAAGGAGATTTTGTCTCAGTTTCAGGAGCTGGTGAGGGTGCATCCTCAAACTGCGTGGGACTCGCTCTGTCTTCTCCCCGCGATGACTCCTTGTCAGCTCCCTTGTGCGAATCCCAATAAACCTCACTCTCCTGCTGTTTCATAGGCTCAACTCGTACCTTTGGAATGTCACTGTCAGTCTTCTGTGGCGATTTACGCCCGCTTCTCTCACCTACAAGCAACCCCGACACGGGTGAAGGATTGCGCGATCTCCGCCGAGTTCTTTTACGTTTCTGTGGTGAGGTTGCTTGTTCATCGCTATCGCTTGAGCTACGTGATGGTGCTGGGCTGACAGAGTGTGACCCACCCGATGAGCTACAGTTCCTCGGATGCGACCCGGAGGCCCTCCGTCTGTGTTTCTTTATTCCTTTGGTTGGACTATGCTTATGTCTTGAATCTACAGATCTCCTAGTATCCTCAGAATCTGAACCAGCTAGTCTTTTGAGTTCCTCTGAAGAATCGCTACTAAATGGACGCCAGTTGGGCATGGGGACTTCCTCTTTGTGTGGGGCTGCTATTTCTCCACCTTGATCAACTGGTTCCTGTATCTGTATAAGTGGATTGTGTGGTACAGTCAAGCTTATCGGTGCATTAAGTTGCAGGGCTGCCTCAACGCTACTAGGCACGATGGTCTTTGCACTTTTGTCACTATCAGAACTAGTCAAATTTGGCCCACCACTTCCAAGGCAGCTACCACCTCCTCTCCCTCCAGATGCTGGGGAGAAAGTATCTCTTGGACTGCCAGACAGTTGCTTCCCCGTGGAGTCCATACTGGACAGTGAGGGTGCTCCATTTCTCACATTCCCTTGTGTTGCATCAGGTATTGATTCTTGCGATGAGGAAGGCAGGTTGATCTGTGGTAGCGGGAGTTGCAGTGCCGGAATAGGTGGAGGACTCGGCTTTTCTTCTGATTTACCTGTAAGTAAAGCACATTACATTGGCTTAGAAGTTGCAAAAATACACCAATTCAAAAACTTTCAATAATGGCATTCCAAGTAGCAGAACAGCAAGCAAAAAAATAGATCACTGGGACAACCTAAAAAGGCGAATCAGCAGATCAACAGTGCATTATTGTTCAAGACAATAGAATTTGAGTCCAAATGCTGTTCGATGCAACTACTTTTGAAGCTGTCCCAGCATTTTCCATAGCATAACCCACACATGACTATTTTCATGTCTTCCCTTCATGCACTTTTCCTAAGAAGATGGGAGAATGACAGGAATGAAGACAGAAAGATGAGCATACACATTGTGGAAAGACTATTACATCCCTCTTCAGCTTGATGATAAAGTATTATGTAATAAATACCAATTCCTTTAATAGAGTACTGCAAGATGTCTACATAATACAACACATGAATGGCATGGTAGAAATTGCTTTGTAGGAAGATATGCACAGTTGTTTGAGCCAGGGGGTGGCAGGGGGGTGGCCAACCCCCCCTGAGAGTTTGAAAAATTTAGGAAAATCAGGGGGTTTATGCCATAAATTGCACAAAAATTAGGGGGGTTTAACCAAAATGAGTTCATTTTGTACTGTTTCGCCCCCCTATGATGTTTCGCCCCTCCTATGATTTTACCCTGGCGCCGCCCCTGGTTTGAGCCCATGCAAATTGTCTCTTTTAATTTTTTAAATAATTTCAAAACAGTTGTGACACAATTTTGACAACTGATATGAGTAGGGCATGCAAGAGCTATCATTCCTGTAAAATTCAGAAAACACCCATTGTTAGAATCTTGCCATATAGGCCTGCAAAGGGCATGTGGCTAGAAGAATCATCCAAATCAGGTGACAAAAAATTGCCGCCATTTATATTATCAGTTTTAATCTTGTTTTGTCATCATATAAAAAAGACTTTCAAACAGCTGTGCATGAGAGCTAATCACACCTGAAATTTCTTTTTTTTTCAGAACTTGCAGTAAAGGATTTGAATTTGAGTTAATTGAACATGATAATAGCAATGCTTATGCCTATAACAGATTTTAACTGAACATTGATCTGAAATAGGCTTAATATGGGGTTCTCCAGTCAGAACTGAAAGATAACCTGAAAAAATGGGAATCTTTTGAGAATGACACATCTATCCCCATAGAACTTGTTGTTAATGTGCATAACTCTCCCCACAGTTGCATTCAATGAAACTGGTTGAAACTACAAAGAGAGAACTAGATGTACTCAAGGATTCATATTACTTCTGCAAATATTCAGATTACACTGTGAGTCAATTATAGTCTCAGTTCCTTTAGCACGGTTCAGTGACATCCATTTACTAATGTTGATGTACATACAAACACAACTCACTGAACTAAGTCCTTGGAGATGAGAATATTGAGGCTTACATCCACATACTTTTCCTAAACTGAATGTCTGTTAGACCAACAAAAGCAACTGTCCAAATCTTGGATAATCACAATTCACTATTCTAAGGAAATTATTGACCCCAGTTCCCTAAACTTTGTTGTGAGCCCACACCTCAACAAACAGGCACACAGATGCCAGTAAGCAAACAAAAATATAATACCAAATATTTGCATAAAGGAAAGTTGCAAATAGTATTATTACTTATTCCTACAGGGAGACCTATACAGGGGGCTGTAACAAAAAATATGTTGAGTAAAGTCAACTTTCCAAAATGTCTGCTTTTACTCATATTTAAATGCCCTTAAGGAACTTTTAATGGCCTTTGACATCAGCCTTTGAACCTCTAGTGTATGCATTCTTGATCTCCCAGTGAACTCTCATGTGTTTATAAAAGATCATGCAAAAAGGTCTTCCAATAAAGCATTCAATCTCTTATTAAAGGCACTATCAGCGATTTGCTAAATCAGACAATCGAAAAAATTATCAAAAATCAGATTTTTTGCATGTATGTAACAAGTACAGGTATTTTAACGTACCCTGCAAATGATAAGACCAGAAGCAACCTAATAAGGACAAAATCGAAAATTTTAGTCATTACTGTCCGTACGGACACTTACTACAACGCGTAATTGAATGGAGAATCGTATCTTGGAACACTGATGTTTTTTCCTTTTTCTGTCAATTCTTCAGTTGGAAAAAGTAACTTATGAGAATTCTACAGACTTATCCTTCACTTTTAAGCTATTCCTGCAAATTTCAAAATATTTTGACTCTTTCTTGCAAATCACTGATAGTGTCTTTAATTAAATCATGCTTTTTATTTTCCTATTAACTATATCATGCTTTTTTTTTAAATATTAAATTAGCATGGCACAAATGAAATTATGCTTTAAAGTGCACAGAACATTGTGCTATGCTACATGTAATATGGTTAACATGCATATTATTTAGATATTTTATGCCATATTCCTAATGTTATGTACAGGCATAATGTTAGTGTTGGGATTTGTAGTTAGGTCAAGTCCGTCTATAGTTTAAGCTCAGATGGTGCGCTACGCCTGAAAAAGACCCTAGAAAGGGGACCCTAAGAAGAGCATTTGTTCCTTTCATTTATATGAAACCAAATGAAGTTCTAAAGTAGCCTCCTCCAAGATTCAAACCCACCACCTCAAGACAAACGTGCACGGTAAAGAAGAAATGCCATACTAACCAAGGGGGTGAAACGCATTCAAAACCAGTCATCCGGATGGGGGGCGCTGACATTTTGAATATTGCACGGAATAATTATCAGTTTGGGTGCTTGTATACACACATACTGTCAATTCGATACAAACAATCCGCCAAAATATCAGTTGTTGGATGTTGGGTGCTATTGGGTGGTTAAATTTTGTCCTACCCATGGCCACACAACGAATGAAATGAACATCAGTCGTCTTGATTTAAATAAACAGCCTCAATGAATACATCTTTTTCACCTAAGCGCGCATTGCATTATGAGAAAAAAGAGTATCTGAGCACAATGATCCAGGTACACTATTATTACACCTGGCCACCTCTAACACATACATTAATTTGTATCACTACCGATTAGTGTATATGCAAAGCGGCACCCACACAGTATGTGGAAGAAGCGGAGGCAGCCATTGCTTTCTATTGTTGGTACTCTAGGTTTTCTTTGTGGTCGGCAAAACATGCGAGACGGTGAATTTCTAAAGATTACGTAACGTTTGCCTCTCTATCTATATAGAACCTCTTTGATACTAACCTTCCACAATAAGCTAGGTGAAGATAATGCAATTTGCAATTTGTCATTATTTAACAGTCTGCACTTGGGCAATTTTGTAGTCAATAGATATTGTGTTTTGCAAAATTAGCTTACTACTTTGTATACTTCACATTATAATTCCAGTGCTGGTTATAATTTTGCCTAATTTTGTTTTTCTTTGGGGGCTGTGACAACACCATAGGGTGGACTCAGACTCTGCGTAAGAGCGTCAAAATAACAGCATTTTCAAATTGAGTCAAGTTTGATACACACTTGATAATTTCATCGCTGACAGAGAAGTATAATTTATTTTTACTTTTTGAAGACTTTGATCAGATTAATGTACTCAGTTTCCAAATATCTCAAGTATCTTGCAAAAATTTTAACTCTCTATAGTAAAAGAGTGAAAATTTCACTCCCCAAAAGAGTGAAACTCTTGTAAACCACTCCAAAATGAGTGGTTTTACACTTAAAGAGAGAGAATTTCCACTAAAAATAGTGAAAATTACTCCAAAAATAGTGGGTTTCCACTCGCTTTCATGTTGTCCTTCGTTTAACTCCTCAGAAGTGTTGTCCTTCAGTTAATGGTCCATGGTCCAATCGCTAATAGCCTCGTCCCCAGGGACCCCAGATTTTACCGGAAGTGGTCAAAATTTTGGTATCAGAAGAAAGCTATTATTTTTCTCATTTACCCTGTGAAATCTTAGGGCTAAAGGATGTTTGGTTTGGATGTTATGAACGAAAGTATGGCCCAATTTGGTCGACCAATATTAATTTTACAGAATACTCCATGGAGATTAAAAAACACGTTTTTAGCTCTCACTTCAAAACGGGTTGAAATATCAGCATGAAACTTTACAGATGGGGTTTTGGGGTGAAGGCCATTCTATCAAGACAAAAATTGTATAGACTTAAATCGGGCCATCCCCCTTTAACTCCTCAAACAAGTGGAAATCCACTCTTTTTAGAGTGATTTTTAATTTTTGAGTGGAAATTCACTCTTTTAAATACAAACCACTCATTTTGGAGTGGTTTACGAGAGTTTCACTCTTTTGGGGAGAGAAATTTTCACTCGTTTACATTTAGAGAGTAGCATGTGTATACTCCAGGTTTTGTAAATATAGAAGAGTAGAAGATGGTACTTTAAAAAGGATGTAAATGATATGGCTATTTTATACTAGATAGATAATTTTATGCTCTGAATTGGTTAATAAGGCAAGTATCCTATTAAATCATTCAATCATGCAGGCATGCATTTAGTCCATTCACCATATAACTACCTAGATCCCAACAAATCCCCAGTGATTACAAAACGGAAGCAGCACGCCCTCGGTCAGGACTGGACAAACTCTCAAAGTAATTTGTTAGGCTATATACAAGCGACCTTCCTCTCAGAAACTGGCGGACTCGGTCCTCTGTAAGATGATAATCGTCACCCTGTGGCACTTCTAGGTCAAGGGAATCGACAATGGCCGACTGCCGCTTTGAGGGCGCTTCTACATTGGGCATGTTTGTACTTTCCTCATTGTTCAGTCCCTCTAGGTTAAGTGAATCCAGAATGGGGGATTCTAGACTCGCCGAGTGCCGATTTGAGGGTGGTTGTGGATTTGGTTGGTAAGGTATGGGCGGTTCTTGAGCGGATGGTTCCGGAATGCATGAATCTTCCATGAATGTTTCTGTGTGATTATGTTAGCATATTAAAAAAAATAAAAAAAGACGTCAAATAACCAGCTATTGCATTGGACGGTAGTATTTTCCAAGCCCTACAGACACATGCAGCAGAAGTGAAATATTAACTTTACACTTGCTACACTCAACCAAGTGATAAAGGAATGATTCCAATTTTACTTCTGGCAAGACAAAAATTGTAACTTTTTTCAATAACAATTTAGAAAGGCTAGGGATGTACTCAATAGTAAATTAAGCAAATGATTAAATCTCAAAATATATAGGGCATTGGAAATAGTCCCAATAATGAGTTGGTTGTATCCAATAAGAATGAGGACTGACATAAATCTCTTAAAGGTTCATGGCCCGATCGCTAATAGCCTCGTCCCCAGAACCCCAGATTTTACCGGAAGTGGTCAAAATTTTGGTATCAGAAGAAAGCTACTATTTTTCTCATTTACCCTGTGAAATCGTAGGGCTAAATGATGTTTGATTTGGAAGTTATGAGCGAAAATGTACAGCATTTTGGTCGACCAATATTAATTTTACACAGTACTCTATGGGGCTCACAAAATCGTGTTTCTAGCTCTCACATCAAAACGGATTGAAATATTGGCGAGAAATTTTACAGATGGGGTTTTTGGGTGAAGGCCATTCTATCAAGATTTAAGACTTTATATACTTAAATCGGACCATCCCCCTTTAAGTAATTAAAGAGCAGTTGGAGTGTTTCCTCAAATAAAATGTTGGGAGATGTCCCCAACAATGAACTCAACAGAGTTGAAGATGTCTGGCCCTGGTGCATTTACAACAGCTGGGAATATCCCTAATAATGAGTTGAGGGCATTTAATAGGGGAGTCCACCCCAATATTCAATTTAGCAGAAACATGAATATGGAATGTCCTAATTTGGCACAGTAGGAAATGTGAAATTTGACAATGTTTGTATTGATAAATTTAATCATGTGATGGGAATAGCGACTGATTGAGGTTATATGAAGAGCCGAGAAATCTCATAATGAATTATGGGCATATGGGGATGTTCTCAATAACAAATTGAGCCTGAGAAAATATGGGTTATGTCTCCAGCAATGCATTCAAAACATGGGATTGATCAACATTAAGAACGGAAGACAGTTGAAGATGTTTTCAATAATGAATCAGGGACAGATTGAAAATTAACATAATTAACAAAGTGTATAAAGGGGGATCCATGTGGACCCAACATCTTGTTTTCACACACCATTTTTAATGCTAAATTATTTTTACTCAAGATTTTGTGCAATTGCCTAATTATCAGTTGCACATATTTTGGTGGGAAAAAACTATTAAAATCAGCCGTAGCATTTTCATGCTAATTAGCATATGAATTTTGTTTTTTTTTTTTTTTTTTTTCATTTACCAAATACATGAAATACCAGACCATTCCATCATTACAAAATTAAAGGACCATTCTTTAATTCATTGTATCAGTTACCAATTAGTCATTCCCTTCAGGGTCCGCATCCCAAAACGGGCTGCAAAGTACCACCAGTCACAACCCACCAAACCACAGGTGCCACGAATCCACACGGGCGGTGACCGCTCTTGTTACTCAAGATTTTGTGCAATTGCCTAATTATCAGTTGCACATATTTTGGTGGGAAAAATATTAAATCAGCCGTAGCATTTTCATGCTAATTAGCAATACGAATTTTGGTGGCACTATTCAAAACTTGTTTCGCCCCTTAAATTGTACCGGAGTGACTTTATTCAATTTCTATTGCAACAATTTAAATGTATTTATTTTCTCCTATTATGAGCCAAATTTTATTGAAAAAATCCTTTGGGAAACTGGTTTTCCATTTTTCAGTGGGAGAATTTTGCGCGAATCATAAAAATCGTTTTGTGGACCACTATTTTGAATCGGTACAACCGATTTTCGTTTTTGTTTTCATGTTATGTGGTTGTTTTGATGTACCCCACACCAATGACCAGAGTTTTGGCAAAAAATTTCAAAGGCAAAGAAGTTTTCAGAGCTCTGCCCCCCCCCCCATACACTAATATGAGTGTGCAAGATACACTTAAGTATTAAGGAGAATTGGAATCTCCCCAATGAAGAAAATGGGGCAATAAAAGTGTCTCAGGTACGCTGGATAGGTTCAGTGGAATGATATGCCTCGTACTATCATCCCATACATTTGGATATCTCGATAACATCTTTTTATTTAGCAAATCCAAAACGTAATTTGTTGAATAAAGAGGGCAATTACTGTGATAGAATGGGCATGTGTAAAGCAGGGGCTGGGGGGGGCGCCAGGGGGGTGGCCGCCCCCCTGAGATTTTCAAAATTTAGGACAACATGGGTGTTTTGCGCAAAAAATAGCGGTTTTTAACCAAAATGAGTTAATTTTGTACGGTTTCTCTCGTCGTTTATTTTCGTTTCTCGCCCCCCTTGATGTTTCGCCCCTCCTATGATTTTACCCTGGGTCCGCCTGTTGGTAAAGATGAAGTTTAGAAAGGGAGTTTGATACAACCAAAATTACTTTCACTTGTGCTATCTTTGCTTGATAAATTGAGCTCATGCCAAATTTAAGTTATGACGATGAGGGGTTTAACCTCTTTTTGTTGTGTTCAATTTTTGTGCAATCTCAGTGATAGGGACAAACTGGAAATTTCGGTGTTTCCAAGACAAGTTCCTCATTGCTAATAACGAAACACACCAAATTAGTGACCTTATTACAATACTGTCAAATGAGTGTTATCTACACACACAAATCCACACATCCCCCCTCCCTCCTTCCCCCAAACACACACATACAAAGCCCCACCCCTCTTGGGGGGGGGGGGGGGGGGGGGGGGTGCCAGAGTATTGATATGATACAACATAAAATTCCTTTCACATTTAAACTTAGCTTTAAGGCTTAGTTAACAAATAGTTTTTAACAACTGGCTCACTTTGTTTTTGTTAAACTTTAGTCATTACAAAGTTGTTAACTTTCAAAATGATAGCAATCAATTTGTCAAACCGTGTTGTTACCAACCCGGGGGGGGGATGTCGATTGGATCATGTTACCGGGGGGGGGTGGAGTCGACTGGAAAAGGGTGTTACCACATGCCGCCTGGATCGTGTTACCAGGTCGAATGGATCATGTTACCAGGCCGACTGGATCATGTTACCAGGTTTACTGGATCCTGTTACCAGGTCGATTGGATCTTGCAATGAAATTGCTTGTATGAGAGAAACCCATGGCAAAACCGGCATCCTAAGTGATCCAGTAACCCGTTACGTTTGTAACAAATTCAACAGTGAATGATTTAAGACAAACAAGCTCTCCAAATTTTAGGGTCATTGGCCATATTGCACATAAACAGTTGAAAAAACAACATAATGACCCCCTTACCCTGCGGGTCTGCCACGGTGCCTGGGGTATAGTAAGTTGCCTTTTTTTCCTTGCCAAACAAATCAAAACTTTGCTACTTGTTCTCAAATACCCCAATACACCACCACTGTTTGAACCTCTACAAATTTGTCCCTTTATATTTAGGAAGGAATTTTGAGCAGTGGTGACAAGTTTTAAACAGTGTGAGGATGCAAGAGCTCTCATTCTGTAAAAATCAGAACAAGTCCATGGTGAGAATCTTGGAATATAGACCTAAAAAGTAGTTGATTTCCATGTTATAGTGCCCTCTATTGCTCAATCTCTATAGAGATCTGAATAAAAATCATGACTAAACAAATTGAGACTTTTCAGCTATAATAATGAAATGAACTACATGAAAACCTCAATGAAAATGTGTGTGAATATTTCCTTTAACAGTGCAGGGTAAAATATGAAACCATAGCCTGCTCAGGATAGGATTACAGGCATATTACATAAACATACCCGCTTAGGGTAGTAAAACAATATCCAAATACTAGTTTAGGGTGCATTTCTAAATAGTCACACAAATAACTTGTTCAGGGTAGCAAATCAAATCAAAATACTTGTTTGGGGTGGGTTTCTTGCCAAGTGCAAATACACATTTATGGTGATTGCATATTGTCATGCTGCTTACCGCTCACCGGCAAGCTGCTTGGTGTACGCTGCTTGCAGGAGTCAAGCTGTGCTATTGCTTGGAACTATGTCATCAGTGGCACCGCTCCAGAGTTGACTTCAAGTCAACTCAATGCGATTTGCCACTTTAGGCAAAGCGGCAGCCCAAACGGCAGGGAGATTGATTAATTGGCTTGACGCTTTACCACTTGGGTCACCGCTTGCAATTCTGACATGCGTAGTGACGTAAATTTCATCATCAGAGCGGCAAAGCGGCATGTGGCATGACACTATGTAATCACTTTTAGGGTACATTTTGAGGCCATGCATACACAAGCATGATATCCACCTCGGAATACAAGTGTCTATAAAATACACCTGATCTGTCTTTACCTGGTTGTTGTTGATTGTTCTGGTGTTATCTCGCTGTGGTAGTTGAGTAGTACGAATGTGGGCGTTCTGAACTTATAGTTGTTCAGGCACGGAGTGGACCCTAGTGACCGGGGTCTTGGTGGATGCACACGGCCGTCGTAGCTGACAGGTCTGTCTCGTGGTGCTGTGCTGTGAGGCGATGTTGGAACTGTAGGCTGCCTCTATGAAGACCAGGGCGGGAAAAAAAAGTTGACTTCATAATATTTAACTAATTAGAGGTGAAGTGAATTAACTATCAAATCACTATTTGAAAATCCTTGCGCTTGTGCTGTTGTATGTGTTACTTTTGAGAGTAGATCACAGTATCTTATCTCACTCTTTTCAGGTTTAGCCGGATTATCAAAAATTCTTGGAAAGTAAAAATATCAAAACATTGCCGTTAATATTCACCAAGAAAACTTGGCAGTATTTCTTGCAGGACTACACTTCTGACATTCAAACTTGCCGATACCATTCATTTCCTTTGTCTGCTCATCACATTCTCTACCCTCTAAAATTACAGGGATCGATTTTAAAATAAATCCCAACTGATTGTGATTAGGGACCAAACAATTTCAGATTAAAATTTAAATCTTACAGATTTAAAATAATTATTCTAATCTATAAGATTTAATTTTATTATCTAAAAAGGCTATTGGTCCCTAATCACAACCTTGGGATTTGAATCTTGTAATTGAGAGATGTACTCATGCTTTGGCAGTGCAAATACATGCTATACCATGACGGGCACATGTGGTCCAGTGGATTACAGCGCATCCGGCCCGCACGCTGAAGGTTGTGGGTTCGAGACCCGCTGTGGCCAATGTGCTTTGCCCTGAGGCAAGGCGCTGTACCTCAATTACTCCTCTCCAATCAGGTGTATAAATGGGTAATGGCATTATTTCCAGTGTGGCGAACGGACACAGACTCGCTGTAGGAAGGCGTGTGTGTTTGTATTCCGTTTCTTTAGCAGACTCCCCTCAGCACATCATCCCCGGCCTGGAGTCTGGCCTAATCGCTTCGAAAGAGAGATGGCACTTCTTCTGTGTAATAAACAAGATCTGTACGCTTTACCTTTCTTTTAAGTAGTTATCACAACAATAAAAGCAGCTATATGATGTAACTGGCCATAATGATCACAAGTAAATAGCCCAATGATGCCACAGCGCACACAGTAATATCTCACTGGACTAAGCTTCTGATGTGATTAATGCTAGTAGAGGACCAGCCTGCAGATCCCGTGACCAAACTCTGGAGACAAGATGTTGAAGGGTCTCGGGGTTCCGGTCGATGTGAGGTTTGTGACTTGGGCTTGCCGCTTCAATGTTACGGCATTTTGGGGAAGGGGCAAACAAAGTAACACGGGGGTGTAAAAAATTGAGAACTGTCAACAACTGAATTCATATGCATGTCAAATACTCGCCTGTTCATAAGGAATCTAAAATGTATAGTTTGTTATAGATCCGACTCCAATGAGGGACCGATGGCCCAAAGTGTCCAAGGCAATGCACTTTCAGTCAAGGTCAAATTGCTAATTTAAAACGATTTTTTAAAGAGGTGTCTAATTCTAGTTTTCGTGTATGGACAAATCAATTTTGCAACTTTTAATAGTTCAAATGTTAGTCTTGACCTTGAATGCAAAATGGGTGGGCTATTTCAGAATTTCAAGGTCAAGGATAACATTGTAATGTTGTGTAAGCTAATTAATCAGAGGACCACTACCAAGCCCTCAAATGGGGTGTACAAAAATTGGTTCAAGTGAATTGAAGAGAATTTTGGTAAAAATCTAGAAAATTCCTTCTCGAATTCAAGAGCTAATAAGCACCAAAATGGGTCATAAGGACCCCTGAATCATGCTTCATATGGGGGGTACACAGATAGTGTTTCAGAGGTCACCGGGCCGAGATGGGGGAATTTTGTGCAAAAGCGGGGTGGGGGGTTTATTAGGTTTTCAAGGTCAAGACTACTTTTACTGGTAGAAGTTGCAAAATGAATTTGCTCATACACGAAACCCATATAATAGACCTTACATCTTAAAATAGCGTATATATTACAATTGACCCTTGACGAAAGTCCATTGACCTTTGGACATTGTGGCATAGCGTCCTCATTGAAGTCGGATCTATAACAAACTATACATTTTTAGATTCCGTATTAATGATAAGGCGAGTAATTGACATGCATATTAATTCAGTTGCGAAGTCTCCAATTAGCTCCCGGGTTATTGGTTTTGCCCCTTCCCCAAAATGTCGGTACATTGAAGCGGCAAGCCCAAGTCAAAAAACTTTCAACATCGATAAGGGAACCCCAAGATGCCTTCAAATCTTTGTATCCACCGTTTGGTCATGGGATAAGGTGTTCTTCTACTAATGCCCTCAGATAGGAGTTTTCAATATACAGTGAAGGGCAAGAGAATGCCGAAACACGTTTGAAATTTCCCTACTTGATCCAAATACACCTGAAATTCTTACGGTTTACCTTTATATTTTAGAGCAGTTGAGGGCCAAAAATCAACGGGTTAATTGGCGGGCCGGATTTGGCCCACGGGCCCCCTATTGAGTACCCTGATTATACGAATATAAAGCACAATCCTGACTATGATGCGTAACTGTCACCAACTTGCAAAATCACCACTTAGTACATCATTACCCATCCTGTAAAAGTTCGGATTTTCAGTAGAACGTTGTAAATATGATGAAGTGGTGTGTAAGATCGTATAACAAGCACCAATAAAATAGCCTCAATTTTGCCCATAAATAAATTTATATGCAACTTATGTTACTATCTACTGTATAGTGGAGATTTGTGGGTTAATTTTTTGCGATTTTACCCTTTTGGACTTTCACGTGGGATTCATATTCAGCGCATTCAAGTTTTAAACATATAAAGTTAAAAGTAAAAATAAATTTTCACAGGGTTTAAAATTTGTGTTAGCTGCATTGAACAAGAACAACGCCAGCGAAACTTAAACCCGCGAAATTTCCTGCTATACAGTACTACCTATAAAGGCTTTTGTGAAACAGCTATTTGAGGTGCTGGGGTAAATAACATGGGGAAAGTCGGTAATCCTGAAACGCGGAGGTATCCGAACGCGCGATTTTGCTATATGAGAAAGGAGGGGAGACGTGATCCACCCTATGGTGTTAGCGGCCTTTGGAATTAATGCAATGTAAACTGACTAATATGGAAATCTCGCACATTCTCGCGAGAATTACAAAAAAACCTTTTAGTGAAAATGATATTCAGAACATAGATTCTGGATGACATATCACATCTACAAGATAAGAGACAAAGGGGTTTAATAGTTTAACAGGACTAGGGTTCCCCTTCACAATTAAAATCATGTACACCATGTGCACGTCCATAGAGAAATTTATGACAGGAACGAGATTACAACCTCGCTGGTTTGGGTTAATCCCGAACGAACCGTTTCCATTGGCACCAATATAGGTGTGTTCATCTCATCTACATAATTTGAAACTCGTCGAGCTTTTCAGTATATATTTATATCATAGAAACCCAAATTTCTATTTTTGCCCCCAAGTTGGCTGCCATTGAAAAAAACATGTTCGGCATTAGTCGTGGGGTGTCGGGTAATCCCGAACGCCCATTTTTTTGTTTTTGATCATAACTTCTTTTCTACCTGGTTTGAGTTACAAAAACATGTGTATAGTTCAGAGTTTTTGGTTACACTTTTTATTGATATGGTTATCTTACCAAACCTGTTTTACCTTGGACTTATTGGCCTTCACTAATTGTGTTCAGCATTACCCGACTTACCCCTACTGTTTACACAATAACATAATTAAACTGTTCATGTGAGTAATACACATTATACCCAATAATAAAATACACATGCACATTTATAATAGTTATCTATAATCATTGATATTCCTCTAAAATGGCTTTAATTTAACTGTAAATCACTTTGTTCACAACTTGGTGTTACTATCTACTGTGCACAGCTATTTCTAGTACGTACAAAGACATGTTGCAGTAAACACCGGGGAGGGACTACAATTTCATATATTATATTAGCTTCACATGGGAAACACACATTACACCCAAACAATCAAAATAACATAACATTTCTAATTATAGTGCTGGTACACAAACATTTTTAACACAAAAACATATATTAAAGTTTAGCGGGTTTAAGTGGAGAGTGATTAACAATAGACAAACAGGTAGATTAGCACTATTTTCTTTGTGATTAGCCACTAGAGTCACCTCAATGGCAAACCTGGATTTTTAGGCAGTGGGTGGTGGTGGGTGGGGGGGGGGGGAGAGATATTGCCAATTTCGCTGACATTAATTTCCTTTTTTAGCTCCATGTCCTTGCCAGACGACTCAGATTTCTTCAATATTGCTCCAAAAATTGAAGGGGTAGTAAAACAAACCTTACATAAACCTGTAGTGAGTGATTCACACAGGGCTGTAACAGGGGTCACTTGTCGAGGGGGAATTCCCAGTTTGAGGTCAGAGGTCCTGGTTGGAAGAGGTTGGTTTGAGGCAGATTTTCTGGTTGGAGGTGGTTTTGAGGCAGCTGCTCATAGTTGGAAGTGAAACTTTCTGGTGAGCAGGCAAAGAAGGCTGATTTAGATGATTAATTTTTTTTATTTCGGTCCAAGAGCTCTGGCTGGTGGCAACTGCCCCCACCCCACCTGTTACGTACTGGTTCACATACATATTAAGCGTAAGGTGGGTCTATAGATGGTCAAGAGTGATAAATGAGTAATACAAATCATGTTTGGTCACTAGAATGGTTAAATAAACAAGATGAAAACCAATGATATTTGTTTTTGTCCTTATAACGAGGCGGCATAAATAAAATATAGAACAATAGTGGCATTTAGTGATAAGCAAGGGATTTTGTATATAAGTAGGAGTAATATCTACTTAAAATATTTTGAGATCTGAGCCACTTCATTTGTACCCCGGTTTAGCAGCCATTTTTCAAAATGGTCACACAAGTTGCTTTTTATGGTTTATCACATGGCATCACTTTAAAATACGGTGAACATGATGCTAAAATGGTATGGTAATGGTCTTGAAAATAAACGGACAATTTGAATTGACAACAAGGTTTATGGAGATAAGGGCTAAGTTTAAGTCAAACATTCATCTTTCAAAATGGCCGCCAAAAGCAGTTATGTGGTTATTTAAAGATCTTTAATTACAGATATGTAACACTACTTCCAACTAATATGTTGGTATTCTAAGTAACCGTCACAGATATTATTCAAGAAATAAAGCTACGCATGTTTTAGCTGTAACAGCTCTTTTTAAAATTTGAAACCATATACTGGTGGCTGCGTTTTTGAACACACAACACCTAAAAAGGGGTGGAGGCGTCATACTTTTCACTACAAACTGTGGTTTTCTTGTCATATCTAGTACGTACAGAATAGATGAAGGGATTTTGATTCATTTCAAACGCTGAAGATTATAAATCTGTATGACGTTGGTTAAGTATCTTTTTATCACAGAATTATGAAAATCACTCAGACAAGGAGAGGGTGGCCTGGGAGCGGCTACCTGTACAAATTCTATGGGGAAGTTTTGCATCTCCGTACAAAAAATGTCACAATTTGTCAAAAATGGGTGGATTTAATTATTTTTCAAAGAAAAGCTTATCATCTTTATAAGAATTTTGAATAAAATCATATTATATCAATGTCCTCAGAAAGAGAATTGAACTTTTGACAGTGTGACGAAAAACAGTTGCCAGTAACGTTACATGATACAAAGTATTACAAAAGAGCAAAAAACGTCTCCAAATTGTCGGCGCAATGTAACTGGAAGGATGTATCTTACTATAGTCAAGGTATATGTTCTGGAACGAAGTTTGAAGAGAATTCAAATATGCAGTAATTTGTTTTGAGGGTCTGAGTTAAACTCCTTTGTTGTTGGCTGAAATTATCTGAAATTTGTTGATTAAATTGGGATCAACCTGTACTAAAAAGGTTACCAAACTATTGCAAATTACAGTTGTACATCAGTTGATAGTCACGTTCCAAGCCAATAAACTGATCTGTAATTGAACGTATCAATGATACATTTCATTATTGACATTTAGAAGATTTGTGAATTTGATATGAAATTTTGTTTCACCTTGTTTATCTTCAAGGTCACCCTGTACATTAAAATGCTATGTATGTAGTGAGATTTCTTATGGCCTCAGCTTTTAAATGTGTACTTTGCTATAATAAGATGATTCATTTTTGAGTTCATACAAAAAGGGAAATTGAAGGTGGTTGTAACAAATGTAATGTGTGATGCAAAGTCTGCGAGTTTAAAACGCATTGGCTGGTATTTCTTAAATATCACGAATATCCTATACACACATTTTTTTCTGCCCCAAAATATCAAACAAATTCTTCCTTCTTCTTTGCGTATCCACACGTCATCGGTGATACCTTGTTATAACGAATGAAAATGGATAAAATTCAGTAACCAGTCTATTGATTATAGCAGGTTTCACTTTACATTAATTTCACACAGGTTATTCACATGTCTTGACGCAGGGAAGTGTAGTGGTCAATAGGCCCTATCTGCTTTTCGGAGAGAATGCCATTTCTTCTCAAAAGTTGACATTATATACAGAACTAGTGCTGAAAATTCTTATGTAATCATCATATATTGCGCCGCCGGCAAGCCTGATTATGAGTGTTAAAGACATCTGGTTTATCACTGATCCATAAACCAAGATTGTGAACGGTCTCACGCCAGTGGCAATGCGTAAGCACTCAAGGGAGGTGTCTGTGACCTTAGTAGATAACATGAGAGCTGAGTTGCTCTGTGTGTGGGCATGTATTTTTCCTGTTGTACATTTGCATCCGAAACAACGGTTCAGAATCGGTACACGGAACCTTGAATTCCACGAGGCACAATATGAGATTTCTGCGGGACTTCTGGAACTGCTCTAGTCTGATGGATCAGTAATCGTATAGATGCTAAGGTCTGTTGCTGCTAAGACATTTATTCACAATTCGAAGGTCTCATGTGGGATCTGGTATGGATAGGTATATTGCCTCTAAATCCCCATAATGCCATTTTTTGCGGTGTTGACACTTTCAAAAATCACGAGGAAGATCATGCCTTTTGTTATGGGACACGGTGCTCCTAGATCTAAAATGTTTGATCAACAACAACAGATTACTTGTTTATCACTATTGGTTGAATGTGTTCTGAGCAAACTTCCATTGGCAATGTTGGAGGATACTGTTTACCTCTTCTCATTCTCTCACAAGGAGGCTGATGCCACATGAGTTGCATTGTAGCCCATGCTACCACATCAAAACCATTAGCGAAATGTCCGATGAAGGCCTGATGTTCCGATAGTACAAAACTATCCTGACTTGTATAAAGTGCCATACGAGTTTTAGACAATTTTGTAGGTGATAATGTTGATGAACGTCAATACATTCCGGCAAAATAGTCGAGATGCTTTAATGGTATCCAGGCAGGCGGGCATGAGGATTTCCTTTTCCTTAATTGTTGCTAAGAAGCAATTCAGTGATTCGGTAGTATACCAATGCAATATCAGGTTATAGCCAAAAGGGACTTAGTTTGAGATTCCTCACTTTAATGAGCTTTTTGCGACTACAAAGTATGGGTTTATGGATTATCATCAAATTCGGGAATTACGATGCAAAAATGGCAAAGTGATATTTAAAAATACGTAACACGCAGTAATATCATTGGAAATAATGGGTAAACTTATGTAAATTATTAGACAATCAATGTAGCAGATGTCTATCAGGTTTTTATGCATAGTAAAAAAGTAGTAAAAGGTTTGGGGTTGGTTTGCTATATTAGCACAATATGTCTAATATGTTTTTCGGCGGCCATCTTGGAAAATGGCGACAGAGACACATATTGCAATGGCCTGTGATTGGACAACATGCACGCATTTACATATTTTATGCCTAGTATAGGTATAAGTAAAAGGCCGGTGGTTGATTATTAGCAAAATATGCCTAAATGGTATTTTGGCGGCCATCTTGGAAAATGCCGAACAGGGACACTAATGCCTGTGATTGGACAAACATTGGAAACATGCATTGGCATATTCTTATGCCTGTTATAGGCATAAGTAAAAGGCAGGGTGAAAATTAGCCAAAATATGCCTAAAATGGTCATTTTGGTGGCCATCTTGGAAAATGGCCGACGGGGAGGCAAATTGCGATGGCTCATGACCTTGATCTGTTCGTTACTACTTTTCCTCTACAATCTGTGCCAAATTTCATGGCTTTTATCACAAATGTCACGCTAGGCTAGCTATGCCGGCCTCGGCTACTAAAATTTGCAAGATTCATGATGGTTTTAGCTGTCAGATATAGGCCAATATTATTAAGAAAATAATGGAAAGGTTGAAATTCTGGGAACAAGCTTCAAATGTCAAAATTGGTGGCAGAAACATTTTTTCATATTTTTACATTTTGAATTTTAATTTCCAAACCCTACATCATATTTCCATTTTCTTTGCAGATTATGAAAGCTGGTGTACTTTTACATGATTTCCCTGCTGCGGGTATTGTGAAAATGTTTATAACTCAAGATATGGGATTTTCCCCAAAAAATCTGTTAAAATTGAATTGAAAAAATTGAAAATTGAATTGAATTGAATTGAAAAATCATGTTTTTTGGGAAAATGCCCATATCCGAAATTATGAATATTTCTATGATACCCGCAGCAGGGAAATCATGTAAAAGTACACCAGCTTTTTTAATCGGCAAAGAAAATAAAAATAGGATGTAGGATTTTCAAAATAAAATTCTAAATGTAAAAATATGAAAAAATGCTAGATTTTGTGATTTTTACATATTTGACAGCTAAAACCATCATGAATCATGTGATTGTTTGACAAATGCCCATATCATTGATTTTCATCTGTTTTATTATAACCATCTATTGACAAAAGTTATTTTTCATTACTATTTAATCACTCTTGAGCCAGCTATGGGACCCACCTTAACACCACTTGTGTATCAGTTCCAACTTGTATAATATACTCCAAATGCTTTTCAACTTGCATCAGTTAGTTGTAGAGCTCACTGTGATTATCAAAATATATACAAAGTAATATACAACATTGGCTACATCTTTCTCTAGCTCTTTATACATGACAAGTACGAATACCACATTGCTTCTATGCTACTGCTAAGTGTGCAACAGAGCCTACACCGTGATAAAATATTGACTTTGAATTTACCATTAGCGCACTCTGTGGAGTACCCACTGTAAGTATGACGTCGCTGGGAGCAACCGGCTGAGAAGAGAAGAGAAGGAACGCAAAAAAAACACGCAGAAGATAACATTAAAGATAATATTAGTATGAAACAAAACAGGAAAAGGTATGTGTAAATTTCTCTGAAAAAGTTTCTCTGAAAAATTTTTTCATGAACCATAAGTACATGTTGTTAAAAGTTATTCTAAGACTATTTAATTTATATATTTCAATTCCAATAAGCATTAAGCATGGACTTCTTTCAAATTAGTTTGTTTCATTCATTTTATGTTGTCTTGAATTACTTTGAAAGCATCAAGTGCTATAAGATTAAAGAAAATCCCACACTCCTCAACCCTTTTACCAATTACTCCAATTTACAATCTACTATAATTCACATGGCATTCTATATTATCTCTGAATTTAATTTTTATTAATGGTGCTTGTTCCGATCGTCTTTGGGACCCCCCTGATTTACCCGGAAGTAGTATCAATTTTGATATCAGATGAAAGGCCGTATTTTTCTCATTGTCGTCCTGAAATTTCAGCTTCCATTTCTTTCTCAAGATACAAATAAAAAACTACCGTTTTAATGATTAACCATCAATATTAGCACAGTAGTGAATAGGGCGTTGCACTATGCATTATCGCATCGAGCATCAAAACCGCAAGTTTGTTTCCACGGTACTTGGTGGTCAGTGTGTACAAGTGCTAGGCTCTCAATATCAAGTAGAGAGCACGATAGACAAAAATCGGAAACAAGCACCTTTAAATGCTTCATTGTCAATCTATATATTACTATAAAAAATACTGCAAGTAAACTTGCGTCATCTCCCTGGCAAGATGACAGTCTGGAACATGACCAAAGATGACCTTTGACATCATTCACATATGAGGGAACCCCTATTTCACCTTAACCCCAAGTCTGGTTTCAATCAGCCTTAAACTTTTTGAAGGAGATGCGAAAAACGAAAACCTAACCAAACTGGAACACTCTACATACATACACACATACATACGGACATGCACGCCCTCACAATACCCCCCTCTGCTTTTCAAGCCAGGGGATAACAATTACTCTATATATATCTAGCATAATTAGATTTTAATATTTCAATTTTGTTTGAATTAAGCTCTTTTCTGCCAATCCATGAAGTTCTATAAAATGATTTTAATAAACGTCACATTTTCTGAACCATTTTGACGATTGTTCTGGTAAATTTGCATTGCTCGTATGGTTATAACATTTGAAGTGTTTGGGACTGTACTTTGTTTGAATTATGAACTTTGCTACCAATCAATATCCATATACTAACTGGAGTTCAATTTTTGAACCACTTCATGGTGAAGCTACCCAATTTTTACAGGATAAATATGCTAATTTTCACCTTTTTTTCAAATAGTCCTATTTGAACTTAGAATAACCTTTAACACTTTCACTCAGTACAATTTGCACAATAACAACCGAATACAAGTTAATTTAATAAATTAAATTTTTGACATATATGAACAAAGCAAATGTAATTGATTAATTGAACACAGTTAATAGCATTCAAGAAAAAGAGAACACTGACTACTTTGTCTGATTAATAGGACAGACATTTTGGTAGAAATGCAAGAGAAGACGTTAATTAGATGTTAGTAAAAATTAACCAAAACTTTAGCAAACAGCTGTTTGAAATATTACCTAAATATAAATAGTACATGTAACACATCACTTTGAAAGATTACAAAACAATTTTCGATATTGAACAGATGATCAAATCTGAAATACTTTTATCAGAAAAAGGAACTGAAATGCATAACATTGAAATAGCAAAATACAAGTTTGCTTTTCTTGAAAAGGCAAATAGCAGATTAAGAAGCATTCTTATTCAGTGGGCAGGTTTAGAAAGCAAACACACAATATCATTGGTTGTTGCCTATCTAATATGAGACGATATTAGTGTTTATGCGTGTGTGGGTTGGTTCATTTTTGACAGTGGGGGAAAATGTTTATACTATTGAAATAGGAAATATTTTGGTGATTAGACACCCAAAACTAAATAAGAATGAGAATAAACTAAGGATTTGTTGTTTTGCCGATCTAATATCGTGTCATATTGGAAGGGCAATCCAATATTTTTATCGTAGTGCTCCGGTATCCACTACTCAAAATATTGGACTGGCCATCCAATATGACACGATATTAGACAGGCAAAACAACAAATCCTATCTTTTATTCTCTAATTAGTGCTGCTTTGAATTTCAAAATTGTTGGCTGCTGATAGAAGGCAATCTAAAATGCATGATGATAGAGAAAGATATTTTTTTTAATTTTGAATTTTAACATTCTCAATTTTCAAAATAAGTTCAATATTGTACTGTTCATCATAACTTGATTCTTAGCAATTTGCCTTGTGACTGATGACCAAATAGCAGTGGGTCACTCCTTTATGTGCTTATCTGTTTATTTTGAGAATGTATACAATTCATGTAAAAAGAGTAAAAATCAGTTGTATCGACACAAAGATGACAGTTACTATCTAACCATAATTTTGCCGTTTTGGGCTAGCAAGCTTGATATATTCAGAGAAGATACAGTGTGTGTCGCCTTTTTTGTTATTGGCCAATCAGAACAAATATTAATATGAGGTACTTAATATGCACATTTGGCGATGACCGATGACATGCTTAATTTGTGTTCATCACTACCCACATTCCCAAGTTTCACGAAAATTGGCCTTTGCCTTCTACTTAAGGCTTACATTTTTGTTATTTTGAAATTCATTCAGAACAAATATGCAAACAAAGTACATAATATGCACAGTTATTTTGTGGGACATACAAAATGGCCTAATACTTGGTCAATACTAACCACCCAACTAAGTTCTTATGATTATCATGGTTTGAGGAGGTCCAAGCGTTGAATGAAATATCGGGATCCAAACATAATAATCATAAAATCAGAGATTTATGCCAAAATTTGTCGGTCTTGCCTCTGATTTTAAAATATTTGTCAACAATTTTTCCAAAGCATGGCTTGACCCAATAAATTTGGGCGTAATCGATCCAATTTTGTATGAAAATTGGTCAGTGCTTTCCAGTCAGGTTAGTGAAATTTTACTGTTTTAAAAAAAAATATCCAGATGTGTAACAATGGAAATCTAAGTGCTCCTTCCAGTTAATGCTGGCGGCCCACAAATAAAGGGTTGTAACTTGAATCTTGTTGTATCTATGTAGAACATCAGAAAATGGTTCTTTCCAGCAAAGACAATAAAAAAGTTCAAGCACTTTTATAGCTTTTCAAAGCTTGTTCGTTAGAAGATTTTCCACATGATCCAAAAATAAAACCATAGGGCAAATGTTTGATCTGAGCTTGCTAAGGCAGGTAGACTTGTGGTTCCAAATCCCAGCATGCAACTGAAGCATAGGCCTTCAGACTAGGCTGGATTTTTGAAAGGCAATTTTGCCAAGGTTTAGCTAAGCCAATCTAAACGACACAAGTACATGGGCTAGCCAAAATTGATTTGAAAGGCAATTTTTACCAAGGCTTCCGGTAAGCCAGGTCTTAAAAAAAGGACCACAAATCGAATGCTAGCAAAACTTGCCAGCCACCCTGGAGGAATTAGTGTAAATAGGCTTCAAAGGCCAGTCTGAAAAAAGTTCTTTAAAGTATAATTATAAACCTTAAAGGATGTATATCAGTGATCTGCTCAAAGAGAGTCAAAAATTAGAAATTTACAGGGTTAGCTTAAATGTAAGAGATAAAGTCAGTAGATTCTGATAAAGTTATTTTTCCAACGGGGAAGGAAATT
Organism: Ophioderma brevispina; assembly: GCA_023653785.1. Classification (NCBI taxonomy): domain Eukaryota; kingdom Metazoa; phylum Echinodermata; class Ophiuroidea; order Amphilepidida; family Ophiodermatidae; genus Ophioderma; species Ophioderma brevispina. Next base: position 62,090 of record JAMKCH010008933.1, read on the forward strand.
GACAGAAAGGCAGGGAACATAGCGAGTTTTCAAAGATATGAACTCCATTCAATTATGTGTAGTAAAAGTGTCCGTTACGGACAGGAATGACTAAATGTCCGATGTGGTCATTTTTAGTTGCTTCATTTTGATCTTTACCATTTGTAGGATATGTTAGGTTGACGTCTACTTAGTACAAACATGCAAACATCTTATTTTTGATGATTTTTCGGATTTTTCCGATATAGCCAACTTACTGATAGTGCCTTCTAAATGGTTTTCAACGATGAAAAAAAATGGGTTGCAGGACCTCCTCTCTAGAGTGGAGAAGAAGAAAAAATTATATTCTATGTTTTCTAAGAGTGTATGGCAAAGTTTGTTTGGTTGGTATCAAACAACAAATAATGAAATGATGAATACATGCTTCGTGGTGACTACTGATATGGAGCCTAAATTGGATTGAGAAACTAAACAATTTAATTAAATCCAAATCAGGCTCCTTGTAATTTATTGTTTTATTTAAATACAATCTAGTATGTATAGATAGTTAACATTTAATGGGTTACTACACATGCTTATTAGCCCCTGCTAATGATAATGGCTGGTATTATGAAAGGGAGTCTAACTTATAGACCCTGTTTTAACCCCAGTGTTAGTCCTACATGAGAGGACTTTTTTGCAGCCTTCAAAAATACGGTGAAAGTTAAATGTAACAGGTGAGAAAAATTCCTCATGATGGGCCCGAATGGCCGGACATTTTCACACATGTTACAGCACATTTTTTAGAGAATGTTGGAGGAAAAAAGGTCCACTCATGTAGGACTACCCTGGTTTTTAAATGACAGGCAGGTCTAAAGTATACTCCCTTTCAGTAATACCAGCAATAGGATGTTAAACGCTCCTATACATACATGCCTACTTTTTAGAATACGTGTGGACGATAATGTATCGCAATTCAGTAGTTGAAAACACTTCAGAAATTGACAGAACAGAAATCAATAGAATTTAAAAATGATTTCAATCGTTAAGAATGTCTTGGTATTAGTTTGGTTCTTTTGAAGATTGTAGTTATTTTTTTACTTACTTTGAATCTTTTTGTTTATGACATGATCACCTTGGGTCTTATTGGCCTATTGATTGGGTTTTCAACATCACTGTTCTTTTTTGTTAAATATTTGCTTCTTGTTGTATAATGACATTGAAATGGAAAGTTTGATATGATATGGTATGATACATACATACATAAACAATGTAGAATAAATGAAATATTTCATGCAGAAATTCACTGCAACAAATGGTATATAAGATAATTTATAACCCCACATATGAGCTGTATCCAATACCTCAGTATCATCTAAATTATTACAAATAGTTCAGGCAAAAAATGATTTTGAACTGCATAAATCTTTGATTCCCATAGCATTCATCATTCCTTTTTACTGAGAAATAGTTTTAATGAATACCGAGAACGAGTACCACTCCAGCAAATGAAGTTTCTCAACCGTATACCTTAGGTTTTAGTAATCACTATTGTTTACATTGCACTTATGAAGCTAAGCAATTTTTTTTTGTTAGCCACTGCATTTTCCCTCTGATTTTATATTTCATTTTCAAATAATTATTTAAATTGATTCTATTATATTTTAAAGGTTCGAAGTCTTCACTTGGGGCCCTAGATAGATAGTTTAAATGCTCCACTCCCTCAAAGTCTTTGAAATTCATCAACATATAAAATTACAATGACTAAAAACCAAAGGGTTAATATTTTTGCACATAGATATGTCACTCATATCTTATTCCATTCGGAAATACATTCGGCAGGGACAAACATAACCATACTGAAATAAATCCATTTTTACCTTCACTTCTATTTAAAAAATACTGCAAGTAAACTTGCACCACCCCTGGCAAGATGGCAGTCTGGAACATGACCTCAGATGACCTTTGACCTTGGTCCATGACCTTTGACATCATCCACACATGAAGGAACTCCATTGCACCTTAACCCTGTCTGGTGTAAATCTAACTTAAACTTTTCAAAGGACATGTGAAAAACAAAAACCTAACCAAACACATACATACATACACATACATACATACATACACATATGGACATGCGTGCTATCACAAAATTCCCCTCTGCATTTTTCAGGCCAGGGGATAAAAAAATATTTATAATGTACAGGCTGATTTACTAATAATAAACTAAATTTCACGCAAGTATTTTTTGTTCCCCATGACTGCCACATACAAGAAGTAATATGGTTATAGCGTGGGCTCATTTCAGTACATTTATTTCTCACTTATCATTTAAGGGATGAGTTCACAAAAAAGAAAATTTCTGTTTTGCAGGGCTAACCCACCCCAAATTTTGTGATTTTTCGAATATTTCATATCTGAAGATGTATTGACCATTTCTCTCCAATATGTTGAGAATAAAAATAGAATGCAAACAACATGCATCCAACAGCTAAAGAGTGAGTATAAGAAAAAACAAACCATTCTCAATACACACAAATACAAACTTAATGTAAATTATAGTGTGATATTACTAATAGAAACAGGCAATATTGATGTTGTAAAAATCTTAAAATGCATGCTGAGTACAAAGTTGTAGTCAGGCATAATTTTGTTTAAAAAAAGGTCTACCTGTATCATGATTCTTTTTGTCTCATCAGAATAGATGAGAAGATCTGTGGAGGAGTAACTCTGAGGGGAAAACAGGGGCAAGACAATAAGATGATGATAGGTGGTCAAATACATGACATCAATATGACAAAGTATATGCTAAAGCCTTTGTTGTTGCATACACAATATGATAAATACTGTTTGTATTAGAACAAAATACCATTTCAGGAATATGAACACAATGACAAATTACACCCCAACACAAGCTTATACTGGATGGACTCTTTCTACATAAACACAAAGCTTAGCCTTAAGTGGAAAGGCATATTTCCAAACTTCAGTATATTCTGATATAGAAAGTTTGTATCATTGCTCTTCAAGGGCCACTGTGTTTAATTAGCACCCATATATGGACAGAAAATACAGTAACCAGACAGCATCCCGAATTATTTTTGACCACACAATTCTACCTCACAATGACTTATGACCTTGGATGACGTTATGACTGTATTTTAACATGTTTAGAATAATATAAAGACCATTTTTGTTTAATATGAGCTGAAATGCATTAAGTTTATAAATTGGTCCTGGTGACCTTTGACCTCAAATGACCTCCAGAGTATTGTAACATGCTTAGAATGTCACAAGGATCACTCCACTAGTAGCATTTTGAAATGGTACAAGTAAAAAACAAAAAAGACTGGAAATCAAGAAACAATAATAACTTTGAAAACACAAGACCTAGAGAATAAAAGTATCTGGAGAAAAAATCGGAAGCAAATTTTTATGTTTTCTGCTCCTTCGAACAAAGGTGAAAAAAGTCTGAATTTAAAGTGCAACACTTCTCATCTCTGTTGCAGATGCTCATTAAGTGAGAAGCAGCACACACTTGAAAACTGATACATTTTCAGAACTTCATGATTGAAAAAAAAACATTTGAAAACTTAATCTACTGTATCATTCTTAATAAATGCCATTTCAACAACAAAAATCACACTCCAACACACACCAAAGAAAATTCATTGTTTCACAAAAATACACTGTTTTTCACTAAATATTTACCCCATTTTTTACTTATAATTCAAGTCTATAAAACTTTTGATAATGTTGGCACTCCACTGACTCCAGGGCATTTATTGTGAACATTACAGTACATTTAAAGGCCGACTCAGAGATTTCCTGAGGAGGGCGCCCTCAATTTCCAAAAAAATTGTGTTTTTTTTGCATGTACATAATGCTTGTCCATATACTAATCACTGTGTGAAATTGCTAAGCTTAAATCAAATTCCTTCATGTAGAAAATCACAACTTTGTTATAAAATTCCGGATCCGGAATTTTTGTTATACACAGTATCCTATGGGATGTAATACTACACAAAAATGTTTACTGCATCAAAATGAAAAATCCGATACATCTCAAATTTCAGAATTGTGCATTTTAGGTTACTATCTTTAATTCTAGTTGACTATTTTTCATTATTACACAAAAAAATAATATTTCGAAATCTCTGAGTCAGACTTTAACTGAAGTGCAAACAGTAACATCCAGTTCATATCCCATCAAAGAGTACATTAATTTCCTTGAGTCGCAATACAACACCCAGTTCATACCCATCAGAGAGTATATTAAATCCTTAGTGTCACAATACTTTTTACCAATTCCTAATATTCAATATGTGCTCAATACTTTCTATATTGTCATAATAAGAACTAAAAAAACTCAAATATTGCTGTCGGCATAAAGCGTGAGATAACCTTAGCAAAGAAATGCTAAATTGATACGAGTTGACAGATTTTGCAAGAAAATATTAGTAAGAAAGTTACTTGATTATTAACACATATAATTACATTTAAACAAATAGATACAACACAAAGAAACAGATACCTTGAGCAGCGGAGTGAACGGTGTTTCCTGCTCCTAAAAATGGTAAGAAAGTAAAAAAGAAAAAGAGAAAGACAAAAGAGAGTCCCAGGGTAAATAAGACAGATAGACAAAGGAATACATATACAGATATAAACAGCTGCATGTCTTGAGGGAAAAACAGAAAGAAAACTGACCATCTTGGAATATGTCACAAACACGCAGCATACATAATTCAATCACAAAAGATTGTTTCTTTTTTAATTGAGATCATCATGTGACGGCTTCTTAACTGACTGCAGACTGTTTAGGAAAGGTACAGTTGTGCTTATTCAAATGCAATTATTCAAAATTTGGTATGTTTTACCACTAAAATATAGAAATGTTATACTGCCAAAGATCACAGAATGGACCAAAAACCACACCATCTTTTAACACACTTCCTGGACCCTGCTAGGCAATTTCCTAGGCCTCTTACACCAAGGAATTTAATGGTAAAGATTGGCCTGTGGTGACATCCAGCCAGCACAATTTTGTGGGCAGAGCAGATGATATCAGGTTATAGTTTCATTGAAAAATAGCCTATAGAAGAGACATTATGTCTAGAAATCAAGGGCACGTTCTGGCCAGAATTGCTAAGGTCTCCCTACCTTTTAGCATTGTTCAGCTTCATTGCACTAAAACAATGAAACCACTGATGCAAATCTGGGCTGCTTCTTGCCCAGGTTCCCAGGGAAAGTGTTAAAAGAAAATTGGGAAGGACACTTGTTCCAATACAAGACTTTCATTATTTGCAGCAAAGTAGGCCTTTTCTAATAAAAAAATACCCCTCAAAATTGAGAAAACTCACTCCAAATGGGCAAAATATCAAGAAATATTTAAAAATTCTGCTAGAGTGTGAAAAACAAATTCACCATTTCGCCAAAAGAAGTTGTCTTTAAAATAAGTCAATAGAGAAAGGCACCCTGTGCTGACCAATAACTAGGGTATCTGAGTCTGCAAAATATTACACAATTTTGATTTCTATAACTCCACCACCTCATGTAATCTACGCTACATAAATAAAATGGTTCTATGAAGCAGCATAAAAAAATATTACATTTTTTGTTTTCTACAATGTGCACAGAGTGGTTAAATTGTAAGAATGGTGCATTGTGGGAGTTTATGATGTTTGGGTTATCATGATTGTGGTCAAACAAAGGGATAACATACAAGATTATGGACTTGGTCAACTGGTATGATAGACATACATGGAGAACACAAATGTAGAGAACAATGAAATGTCACAGTAGATAATAAAAGGACATAGTGCAAATCCAAAACAAAATACAGAGGTCACAAAAAATAAGCAAATCAGAAACAAAATAGGTAAAAATAAGCAACAGATGGTGCAGAAGAGGTCTGGTGACAAAGATCACCAAGTGATTTGTATTTGAAAATGTGTGGTGTCTCGTCATGAAGTGCTAGTCAAATTCTGCTGTAAATGTGCTTCCAATGCTTTATTTAGCATGAAAGAGTGAAGCACTGGGCGTGATTAAACAAAATGTGAGAGCAAAGCAAAATACCCAAAACCTGGTATCATTTAAATATTTTTAAACATAAATTGAAACATTTGAAATTTGAGTGACTACAGAGAGCTAAATGGAACTAACATTTAGATGTATCCATTGGTGTAAGGCATGAAAGAAACAAACCCCATTTAACAGGAGTTTACGTAACCTGACCCATCTGACACACCTTTTCTGACACACTTATGAATTTGGAAACCCTTCACAGAATAAAGTACAGGTTTATTCTGTTAAGGTTTCCAAATTCATAAGTGTGTCAGAAAAAAATATGTCAGGTTACGGAAACTACCCCATTTAACTCTATTCATGTCTATACAGGCTGCAATTACAAGAAGGTGTACCCAACATTCATCTAAGCCAGTTCCCAATTAAACTTGGGTACATCTTATCTGGTTAGATACAATCCTCATCACACAAGATAAATTTGTCTAGTAACTATCACATGCCTTAAATGAACTTACTTAGTTAACCTAACTTTGCTGACACTAACAATCACGGTTAAATAGTTAAACATAAATTCTCATGCTCACTTCTTGAAACCATTTGCTAGTTTAAATTTCATTCATTTTATTTAACAGCAACTGCTAAACTAGCTGAAAATCAGCTTACTTGGGTTAACAATGGTTTGATAGAGGTTAGACATGCTCCTGAAGAGCCACCTCTAGCATCCATCATATCTGTCTTGGTCAAAACATAACTTGAGCTAACTTTTAAGTCCAGTGTTTGAGCGAGTCCAGACTCATGAGTCCGGAGCCGAGTCCGATTCCATCAGTTTGGAGTTAGAGTCAGAGTCCCCTTCGGGCCCGAGTTTGAGTCTACAAGGTCAAACACGGGGTGATGAGTGGATGGGGGGGGAGGTAGTCCATCAGGTCACACACCTTTGACTTATTTTTTTTTACTCAGACTCGGACCTGCTGGACTCGGACTCTCACTCACACTCGGGCCTTGTGGACTTGGGACTATGACCTTGAGGACTCAAACTCAGGCCCAAAGGACTCTGACTCTGACACGGATTTGAAACTGATGGAATCAGACTCAGCTCTGGACTCACTCCAACATTGCTTTTAACAATGCATGCCACTTGTATAAAATTTGATTAGCATTAACCATCCTGGTTGAAATGGCTAAACCGAGTTATACTCACTCCTACACTGCTTTTAACTAGGGATGCCACTTGTATAACATTTGATTAACATTAACAATCCTGGTTGAAATGGCTTAACCGAGTTTATACTCACTCCATCGGATGCATTCCTGGCTTCCATCTCGTCTGCCTTGATCTGAGCTTGGAGCTCGGCCATGTCTTCCTCATCCTCCTGCTCAAGTTTGTGCGACTCCTCAAGAGTTGCAGCAGCACACGGCCACAACGACCATTGACGAGGACAAATTGTGCCATCAAGACGAATGAAACAAAGAAGATTGGTGCCAAGATGATTGGCACAGCAGTTGGTCTCACAGTTCGGACTGTCATTGCAGGTCTCGCTTCTTAAAGTGTCCTGGAAGAAAAATGAGAAGGGGAGAATTGAAATTCCTGGAAGCATACAGGACTATGCATCTTTAATCGTCTTCAGACTAAGCAGCCATAATTTGATTATCAAGAATTAGTAAGATTTGAATACATTTTTTTTACCGTTGACATTGACTGGGGTATATCATCAGCAGTCTTGCCAATTCCCCAACATTGATTGATGGTGGGTTGCAGAAGGCAAGTTGAATTGAAGGTTGGGACTTTCATTGCGTCATAACAGGGGCTTGTAGGTTCTTATCTCTGACCCGGGTGAGCAATGAAGCAAATGGTGGCCAGTAATCCAACTACATTTTCCATGATTGTAGCTTAGTCTAGAAACCATGCAGGGTTATGGCAGTCTACAATGTAGTAGTAGTAAAACCAAGTTTTAAAAATCCGGTTTTGTCCCGCAACCGGGGGTGGCCGGATTCACCTCACATTCGTAGCAATCGCCCTTACTCCCACCTTCCCCTTCATCACCCATTCAATGCATCCCCCCTCCTCAACCAACCCTCCGACTCTCCTCCACTTGCTTCCTCATGTCCTCTTGGGTCGCCCCTCGTTCCTACAACCCCCACCCACCTCAAACTCAAAGGCCCTTCCTCAGCACGTGCCCATACATCTACACCATCGCCTATTCGCCATCGCCTCTTCCAAACCCAAATCTGCATCAAAAATCCTCAGTCTTCATCCTACCATCAAATTTCACCCACACATTGCCCTCAACCATTGCTCCTCTCTGTCTTCTCACAATCCCCATCTCATTTCACTCAGGCACCATGTCTCACCCTACAGCATCACTGATCTCACACAACTCTTGTACAACAAAACCATCCCTTTCATCTTCAAATGAATCTTCTCCACATTCGTCAAACTTAACCCCCATTAACCTTACTCTGCTGGCTGTCACAGCCCGCCTCACATCCACCACCCGCACTAACCCCGTCCCCTAGGTATGTGAACACCTTCACATTTTTTTCCTCCTCCACCTCGCAACACGAACTTTTTCTACAATGGCAAGATTTAACTTAACCTAAATAATTATTGTTACAAACAACAACCCTACATAAAACAAGGCCCTAATTATTTTTGAATTGTGCTTGAATTGAGAAACAACTATCATGGTAAATTCGCTTTATGACCATACATACCTTCATATTCCATTCCAGTATCACCTGTTGCAATCGAATACGTGAGGAAAGCACTAAGAAATGCTTGAAGGTAGCGTGACGCCCCAGACCCGAACAGTGATGTCTCCTTACAATCTGTTACAGGAAAAAAAATGTGAAGTTTAAACTGACTGTAATTTGTTAGGATGATCTATGGGGTTACAATCCATACCAACTATTTATGATATCCAAATATTTAAATGCATAAATGTGCTTGTTCCGATCATCTTGATAAATTAATGTTGATGATTAACTCTTTTATTGTATTAAATGCCACATTTTCCCATTGTTGCCTGAAATTTCAGCCTTCAAATCCATTTCATTCCGAAGACATACAGAATCCCTAGTTTTAAAATTGTTATCATAAATATTACGCAGTCCGAATATGGTGTTAACAATATGGCATTATCACTTCTCTATCTACTTAACTACAAAACGCTAGTTTGTTTCATCACACGACACTTTGGGGCGATTGTATATGCAAGAGCCAGGCTCTCATATCAAGTAGAGAACATGAAACACTAAACTATTGGAGCAAGCACCTTCAAAACTCAATTCAGAACCATTCAACTATAAACTCCTATTGTTGCAATATCTTATTTTTGTGATTAATATATTTTACATTACTTCTCTATGTAACAGAGAGATTTCTTTTCTCACACACTGAAAGTACCTAGCTTATTTGTAATATATCATAGTCAATAGTCAATTGGATACACAGTGATGATATCAATTGAATCTTTATTTTGCAACCTAGCTGGAACTCCTCAATCTAGTTATATAGCTTTTCTAGATCTGTCGCCAAAACTTGTAAACACCTTACATCATCATCCAAAGTTAGCATTGGGGGGAATTTCCAATGATTCTTGCATGGTATATTACAAAGAAGCTAGGTACTGTCCCTGTGAGAATATTCTCTCTAGGACATAGGAAATAAATCAAAATGACTATTTTAATCATGAAATGAGAATACTCTAATGCTATAAATCTTTAAATAGCTTTTTCTAGATCTGTCCCTCCAAAACTGGTACCACCTTGCAACATCATACTCCACATTTAGCATGGGGGAATTCCCATGAGTTCGCCTGCATGGTATATTACAAAGAAGCTAGTACTTTCCTGGAGAATATTCTCTCTATGTGCAGAGAGAATATAATCAAATGACCTATTTTAAACTCATGAAAATGAGGATACTCTAATGCTATAATCTTTAAAATAGCTTTTCTAGAATCTGTCCTCCAAAACTTGTAAACACCTTGCATCCATCTTCCAAATTTAAGCATTGGGGGAATTCCAATGATTTCTATTGCAATTTATATTTACAAAGAAGCTAGGTCTTTCCCTATGAGAAATATTCTCTCTAGTGACCATAGAGAAATAAATCAAATGACTATTTTAATCATGAAAATGAGGATACTCTAATCTTATAATTCTTAAAATGGGATTTGGACTAAACTCTTTCAACCCTGTAAATCTGTATGGTTATACACAGCTTGTTTGAACCCATACAAATGTCTCTTTTATTTATAGTAAAATTTTTTAAGCAGTGGCGATACAACTTTGACAACTGATATAAGTAGGGATTGACATGCAAGAGCTATCAGCTCTGCCACATCAGAACAAAATCCAAATTCCATTGCGGGAATCTTGCCATATAGTCCTACAAAGGTCATGATTTGTATGTTATAGCGCTTTTTATAGCGCCCTCTATATGCCAAGTCTCCATAAAGACGTGGAAAACTAATTTAAAAGAAAAATCATATTTGCCCGCATGGCCCATTTCGTAAAATTTTACCACAGAATGTAGTTGTGGACTATATAATTCCAAATCGTTCTCAAAAGTGTGTCGCCGACAAGATATTTTTTGTTTTTTTTTTTTTTGGTTTTGTCATAAAAATAGACTTTCAAACAGCTGTGTATAACATTTAGTTTTTGAAGCCCAAGTACCCTGCGAAGTCCATTTGGGAAAGCCGCCTTTGAAACAAATGACTAGGGTTTGAATCAGTTTTCAATGCAATTTTAAGTTTTGAACTTTCAAGCACAATCCGAAAAAAGGCATATTTTGACATTTGCAAAAAAATAAATGATTTTTCACTCCGACGTGGCTTACCACAATGCAACCGGGGGCGGGAGTACTTGATTATTCCAATGGTGGCTTGCAGGCTTGCATAATTTATTGGTGTAAAAGCACCCTAAATAAGTGTTTTGTTTGATTTTGATACCCTAAACTTGTAATTTGTGCGACTCTTTTAAAATAATCACCCTAAACCATTATCTTGATACAATATGTTACACCTGAATGAGTATTTTTTATGAATGCTCCTAAACATATAGGTGATGTGAATCAAGCAAAATGAGTCGAAGTCGCACATCTTGATTTTGAGATATCCCAAACAAAGGAGAAAATGTCTTTTGTCTCCTATTGTTTTGGCCACCCCTCAACTGACCACACACCTAATCTTTGGTGGTAATTTGTCAATTTCAATGGGATTTCAGCAAATGAGCTTTTTAAAATGATGCATACAGCTACATGAAAATGTAAAAATTTGAATCTGCACCGACTTCAGACCATTTTGCTTGCTATCGCATCATACATATAGTAGTGAAATTTGGTTATGTTTCCCTATATAGCTACCAACATGAAAATAAAACATGCAATGATACCGTAAATGTATATACTTCACCTAGTCTAAACCAAATAACTCTACTTCCAAGTGCAGCAAATATGGAAGTAAGCGCAGAAAGAACAACAAGGCCCAAGATGTGCCAACTATTTGTTGCCATGGTGATGGAGAAAAGATTAAAACTTGGTAAGTACACCCATCCTTCTTAAGAATCCAAAATGCAATAACGACTCAAAACAAAGGCCTTGTGATATTATGCAAATATTAACTTCTCCAATATTTTTGGCGTAGATCGATCATTGATCATCCAAATATAGTTTGTCCTGTAATAGAAATAGATGGAAATGGCATCTGGTAATTGATACTTCCTAAAATAAGCCTGTTTCAAATAGACCAAAAGTTCTAGAGGCTAATAGCAAAATATCATATTCTAAATTGAACTTGCAGCATATATATAATACATATGCAGCACTGAAATTCGTAGTATGGTTTTGTTATTTTTAATACCAAATATTTATTTAATGTGTACCCAATCCAAATTTGACAGAATCAGCCTTGGGGCATTTGGAGTGTCATAGCCTAGTTCCCTTTCCCCCACCCCCACCACAACTTGCCTATAAAATGAATTGAGACTTTTATATCACCCAAACCATTGGCCTTAGCATTAAATGTAAGCCCAATTTTACATGCAGATAAATCCTCATACAGCAGTATTGCTGTGAATGTGAGGTGAATCTGGCCACCCCCGTTAACGCGGACAAAACCGGATTTAAAACTTTGGTTTTACTACTACTAAATTTGATCTCCTCATCAAGAAATTTATATTTTGTATTTTTTGTCTGTAAATGGACAGAAATTACAACACAGAGAGATTTATTCTATTAGACAACATGATACTAACAGTTGCTCTTAACAAAAATGATTCTGACAATTTTTTTCAAGGATATCTATACAACCATAAAAAGGTGATAGAATCACAAAATGCACCTTTAAAACCAACAAAATGGGCATTTAATAAAACAAAATTTCAATGACCATTTAATGATCAATTCATCTTTCATTCATGTCCTCCTCTTTTAATTCACATGTATTATAACTTATTTGGATATGTAATTATTAAAACATGTTTAATTTAAAACATGTTTAATCCATTTCAATAACTTAAATTGTATCAAACATTAACAGAGAAAGAGAACATTGAGCGAGAAAGTGCATTCTTTTCATAACAGAGTAAAAAAAATATAATTCTGTTCACAAGAGTGAGAGAGAGAGAGAATATGCAAATTCTTTTCATGAGAGTGTGAAAAATTGTTTTAATATATAAATAGACACAAAGTAAATTTGTAGCCACATTGAGATAAGAGAGAGAACACGCTATACCTATTCTGTGCTGTCTACTTATAGCTACACATATATGAGGTGCATCAACGGTTAGTGCAAACTGCTGAATGAATATAAAACAAATATACTGGAAAACCAGGTTTAAAATACACCTATACTAATAAAGGTATTTACAACCAGAAATGACTGGTCATTTATTGGAATATAACTGCAGACCCTTTTCCCCTAATAATTGCCATCCCAGCATTAGAGTTGTAATGTATTCCACCTGAATCCTGATAGCCATTTGGGCGCAACAGGCCTGCCCGCTCTGAGGGGGAAATTTCCCAGGCTTTGGGGATTTTCCCTCTCAGGGGGGTCCAAAAAGGCCATTTTTTTGCCCGGTCAGAGGGCTAAAAACGCTGATTTAGCAATGGTTTTCAAATTTTGTTTCCCAGCCCAAGTCCGTCAGGGGGGGGCAACCTGCCTCCTCTGCCCCCCCCCCCCCCCGGCCTGTTACGGCCACTGCTGATAGCCCATACAGCCCAAATAATTGCGATCAACAATGAGACTTGACAGCATGAGAAAAGGTATAAAGTTATTGCTATGGTGTTGCCATAGATCAAAGCTCTGGTTGATCCATCATACTATCTAATCCTGGACCCACCTTAAGTAACCACCTTAGACCAATTACGATCCATATCTTGTCTTGACTGATCTAATGACCAACATAAAATATGTTTGTAAGTGCATCATTGTGATGGTGCTGTGGAATGGTGAGTTATCTGTAAGACAGCCAAAATGACCAATCACTTTCTTTGGCATAAATAACCCTTATTTTAACTTGTCTATGCTATAATGATCTAACAATAGACTAAGTATCCATTAATCATTGGAGTTTCTATGGAGATCACCAATTCTTGGCAGACACTCCAAACCTTAGACAACCACGTTCACTTTTTGCAACAATGCCTTTTCACAGGGGCCATATGGTCCGTTTGTTAACAGCCTTGTCCCAGTACCACAATTGTACCACATGGTCCAAAGTGTCTGAAGAAAGCTTACTACTTTTCTCATTTACCACAACCCGTGAATGGTAGGGCTAAAGGTTTTTGTTGGATGTTAATGAGGAGCAAAAGCATATCTATTTTGGTCGAATTATAAATTCTATGCAATACCACCCGTGGGCTTACAAAATCAAGTTTTTTACCTACTCATATCAAAACGGATTGAAATATCCTCATGAAACTTTCCATAAATGGTATGTGTCAAGTTAATTGGGTCATCCCTTCCTTTACTACAGACTTGGAATTTTTTGAAAATCTGAACATAAGACGTACAAAAACAACCCCTCAGTGTGCACACAATATCTATGTTAAGAGGAGGATGGATTAAGGTCATGGTTAGAATGAGGGTAGCAACGGGATAATAATTATTTCATTTAATCTAAATATTGGTTTCTTTAATTACCTTTACAGAATAAAGGATAGCATCCCCAAATCCTCAAGGAATCAAGGCTGACTGGTGATTTAGAGTTAGGGTAAGGTTTTTTCACAGGCGGGTTACAACAAGCTTCCTTTTTGTGTCGTTTAGGCTCAAAGTACCCCCCAGTGATTACCCATCAATCACTTTGAAAGTGTTCTAACAGCATAATTGGCTAGTAATTTTCCCTTAGCATCCAGGAATCCCTCCAATACAACCTGAAGTTCATTCTAGTTCATATTAGTTCTACGTTTCTGAGTCCAATTCCATGAACTTAGAAATATGCATGCAGTCATTACCATTAGGGCTTTGGTAAGACTTTCACCCTTTAATGATGAATCATTGGGGAATTTATGGCGAGACCTTAACGCATTCTAATCATACCAAAGTCCCACTTACGACCTTCTATAGACAGTCCTCATCTCCTTGGGCAAGTTCAGTGATCTCATGCCAGTGAATCTATTATGATTCCTGGGAATTATAACTCATACCCAAGGACAAGGAATTGATCATCCAAACACCAGTGTATACACCACACTGAACCTGCCCTAGATGAGGAGACTGTATGAGCTGGCAGTGCCAATACTACAAGTGTTGAGAATGACAGTCACTATGAGTTACAATATGCTCATCCACCAGGACACAGTTCGTAAGTTTGTACTTGTACATGCATGACATGAACGACCTTTGTGGGTGATTCTGGGTATCATATATCCATACCCAAAAACCAGGGTGTGTATTCTAAATACATTGATGAATGAAAGTTACTGAACTGTACCACGTAATTGAGATGTTCCTACTCATATTGAGTTGTTATATAGTTTTACCTGCGCAGTGATTTTCGCACACAGTGTCAAGAAGCGTACGGATACCTTTGGCCATTTTCAACAATTTCAGGACTACAGATATGGATGGACGGATGGGTGAGAAGAATTCAAAGAGTTGTGGTAGATGGGAAGAAAACACCAGCAAACAACACAAAAATAATTACTACACATTTTGAAAAGTAGTATTATATCTAAACTATGGTACGAGATCGCTGATGAATTTTTGTTCTAAACATGCTATGTACAAGTTTAAAACCGTCTGCAAGGAAGCATTGCATCATGGGTAATATTGCATGTGGGATTTGTCAAATTAAAATAAATCATAACTATGAATTTAAACTTTCGTTCACTTGCAAGGGGTAAAATAATACTCTTGCGAAATGCCGTATAATAACATTACAGGAACTCAAAAGTAACATGAAACATCCCACTTTGCAATTCACAATTTTCACCTTTTTACCAAAACCCTTTTTTTCCTCTGCCCCCATGCCATGATTACATGCTCATTGTATTCAAGTTAATGACATCCATCTAATACCATTCCACCACAAATGTTCACCAATTATACTATACTCAACAATCATGCATAATGTACCATACGCAAAGTACGCATGATCATGATGCCAAAAAGTAGTGTTAGGACAAAATATCCACCTACAGTGGAGACAAGTGAGACAGGCTATAGTATCTGGTGATGTTCAACAATCTCAAATAACCATTTCTGGAATTCTTTTGCAGCAAATACCAACAATGATATTTGAATTCAGTATGTCTTGTAATTTTTCAATGATCCAGAACATTTGTAATATTTGCATTACATCACCAAATACCATTTTAACCTGTCAATCCGATTAATACACCTTTTGCTAAAAAAACTGGAAAAGACAAATAAAACGGAATTAACGGACAGCAGACGACAAATAGTATACCACATGGCTTTTGCGACATAGTTTCGTGGAGGCAATGTGCGGCTGCAGGTGAAGCATCATTGTTTACCTGAGGAATGGCACCCATTAGTACTGACAGAAGCTCCCGAAGTCCTTTCATGGTCTTCATAATTTTGAGCACTGATGGCGCAAGACGGATTGATGATGATAATAAGACGAACAATGGAGGGAAGAAGGCGATTATAATGCGGAAGGTGCAAAGAAGTGAGAGAAGTACATTCCTCCACAGGTAGTATTTACAAGTGGCCGTAACGTCATCAAATTAATCCAAAATTGCCGATTGTTTTCTCGGCATCATGTGATCAATCAACATTTTTCGCCAGTTTGTACAATGATCAGATATTAATTTTAAGCGATTGCTTTGTAGAGATTAAAAAAAAGTTATTGACTTTTTTAAACAATCAAGAATGGGAGAAAAGTTTGCCAAAATAATTACTCATTGATGTTTCACTTGTAAATGTAAGAAGTACAGCACATTTCAGTTTTCAGTGGAAGATCATTTCAAATAGAAATTGGAAATCGCTTCATAAGCACATATTGTTTGATAAATTTGTGCCAAAACATTATCTTCCATATTGATGTACTTCTTATGATTTTTGTTCAATAGATGTTATTTACTGCACACAATTGTAATACTTTTGGTTATTTTAAAGCAGCACACATTTTTGAGTGCTTTAAAACCACTGCAAGTTTGAAGCATATAGTAAATGTAAGTTCTTTTGAAGCAAAAGTATTAATGATAATATGGTTTCATTATGTTATCCAGCGTAAAGGTATGATAAAAAATGTTTCCACAAAAGAGAATTTTGCAGTCAATTTTAGAAGCTTGCATCAAACACACAAAATTAACAGAAAAAAAATTCTTCAAGAATACACTGCCAGAAAGAGTTAAAATTATTACGTTCCACCCCCTTTAAAGCTAATAATTCTGCAAACTATTCATGATTTTGTTAAAACAGAAATTGATTGTCACATCTAAAGATTCTTTCATTTTGTGGAAACACAAGTTATCAATCCCTGCATTCAATGCGTTTTACAGCTGTACAACTTCATCATTACAATTTTACAAACACACAGAAAAAAATCTTTCACAATCGTTTAACTAAACAATCATTTATCTTTGAAGTAGTGAGGTGGATAAGTGAGAATTCATTAAAATTATGAAAAAAGTTTATTTCTTTCAAAGTAATATAGTTACGTTAGTTTGTTAGTACAGAAAGTTTATAAATTTCTTTTGGTATAATGTGACAAATTTGAAGCTTTTACCATAGTTCAAAAATTATCCCCTATCTACCTCGCTATTTCCAAGATAAACGTCCATTTAAAGACACTATCAGTGATTCATCCGGATGAGACAAAATATTTTAAATTTGCAGAAATAGCTTAAAGTGAAGGATATATCTGTATAATCCTCATAAGTTAGTTTTTACAACTAAAGAATCGACTGAAAAGGAAGACAACGGCAGAGTTCAAAGACATGACTCTCCATTCAGTTACGTGTTGTAGGAAGTGTCCGTTCGGACACTAATGACTAAAATATCCGATTTTGTACTTTATTAGCTTGCTTCTGGCCTTATCATTTGCAGGGTATGTTAAGGTACCTGTACTTTTTACAGACATGCAAAAATCTGATTTTTGATGATTTTTTCAATTTTCTGATTTAGCAAATCACTGATAGTGCCTTTAACTAAACAGTTTTTAAACACCTTTTTTTAATACGGGCCACAATGTTCCTTGTTTTCAGATAGTTTTGATTCTATATTCTGACACCAAAATCTGGTAAAAGAATGGATCTCATATTTAGCTGACAACTAGCAAATCCTTTGCCATAGTTTTTGCCAACTTATTTCATGACTTTTGCATGGAAAAAATAACCAGAATGAAACAAAAAAATGCTGCATAGTATGAAACTACAAACAAGCAAACTGGTTCCTCCTTAATCCTCATAATACTGCCACTTTTCTTACAGTATCTCTAATTGGCTCCAACATGATATAACATGGATAACCTCTGAGTAACGCAATAACATAGACTATACATATACCTTACAATTCTGCTGATTGCTATTACCATGCAGTGGCGTAAACCATCCGGGGGGGGGAGGGGGGGGGGGCGGGCCAAGGGGCAGGGGGGGGCCGAGGGTGGCGGGCGAGGCCCCCCAAACAGAACCCTTGCCCCCCCTTCAGCCCCCCCCAAATGAACTGACTTTTTGTACAGTGTCTATGGAGAAGGACCCAAATTTGCCCCCTCAAAAAAAGCCTTGGCACCCCTTCAGCCCCCCCCCCCAGTTGCAAGGTTGGTACGCCACTGACACCTGTGCACAAGATTTAATTAACCAAATCAAATCAATCGGTAGTAATCTTGTCTTGAACCACAATCCAATGGTCACAACACAATCATAAGCATAGCTTTTGCACTTGGACAGGTAAGGTTGTTCGGGCCCACAAGTGTGAGCCGATACTACGCTGTTGGGATGGATGCGAATACAAAATACATCGTTTTTGTCATAGTTTACAGCATTAAACGTGTCCTCTGTCTTTGAAGATCATGCTATGATCATCAGAATGTCAGAGAAAAAAAGTTTTAATAAAATCTTGGTCAAAAAATATATGCTGTTGGTAAGCCAACTTTGAGATCCACCTTTTTGATGGCCCAAGGAGCCAACAATGTTATAAAATAAGGCCAGGTGGCCATGGAAAGTTTGAACAACATGAAAGTATTGGATTTGTCTGGGCATCAGTGGACTATTTCTAATAATATCAAGGGCGAAGGGGGGGGGAAAAGGGACATTGCTAGACCAGGCATGGTTCCGGTTAACATACATTGCACGTCAGGACGGCAATCTAACCAAGTCATTCACCTCAGGACTTTACCGAGAAGGACTTTTCATAATACTTAAATTAAAAGGATTTATTTAATTTTCTAGGGTCCTAGAGTTACTATTTGGTTTAGATAAATATTATATAAAGTTATTTGAAGGCTTTGGATTAAGGCTTTCTACAAGTGAAGTGCAGAAGCAGTGTTTAGTTGCAAAAACAAAAAATAAAAATACAGCGCAGTCCCCGGACCGGAAGTGTCGTCTGCCGTCGCGGTTGGTGAATGGGGCCAGATGGTCACAAAGGTCACATGAGGTCACCACAGTCACCCGACCGACCCCTCCTTTCCACCAAGTTACATCATAGTAGCCCTTAGGGAACTCACCACTGCTGCAATATATTATGGGTTAAATCATTTTGAAAATGAGACACACACCCACAGGACATACGACCAGAGTAATCTTATGTGCTTTCTGCAATTCTTGCAGACGACACAAAAAAGCTTGCATTGTGGGAAAGAAGTTAAAATTGATGCCAATTAGCCTGTCATCATAAAAAAATCAAGAAGCTGTATGTCATATCCAGCATCCGATTGCCACTTGATGATTATCAAAAGCAGAAAAGACATCAAAAGCATGTGGCAGCTTTTGCAAGAGCAAGAGTACTTTTGCTGAATTTTTTAATGGAGTCAAAGCATAGCACATGAGTAAGGTTGACTCAATTACATAATTTCAATGCTGTGCAGTAACCTCACACTTAAAACCAGGATAGATGAACACTTGTACCAATGGGGGGAGTCCTTAATTTGTCTTATTAAAAGAGCCCATAATTACGCAAGTTATGAAAATCATAACCTTACTTCGTAGCTGCAATTGGAAAAGCCTTTATTCAGTCGTCAAAATGGTAGCTGCTTAGCTTAGTAAAAGAGATAAGAAGGTGGAAAGACTGTAGAAATAGCAAGCATTGCAAGGAACCCGGCATTCAAGCAAATTATTGTAACTTGTTCCAGCCTTGATATTGTTGGCAATACCAAAAACAAGAGAAAAATTGAATGGTTTGGTACGTATCGACACCTCTTTTGACTAAGCACAAGGGGTCAGTCCTGTCATGGCTGTTTGAGATGATGCCCTGTATGACCCCTATGGTTGGTTGATTA
>JAMKCH010008934.1:0-40803 GCA_023653785.1 Ophioderma brevispina
TTAAGGAATCTTAGAATATTTTAGCAGAAGCACTCAATTGAGTCCAATGGGCTGGTGGCACAAACCATAAATCGGCAAATTTATCCCACTTGTAATTTATGCTATTGCAAAGATAACAATAAAAACATCTCGAGTCTAACCTTGAATGAAATTGCGGGTTGTATAAAACACAAGTGGTAATCATAAGTGGAGGAGGAGGATGGAGGAAACGGAACTGATAATTTGCATTATAACTGGTTAATATATTCCTATACATTTCTTTGCTTCATTGATTGTAAGTCTTTCTTAAAACACTTGTCATCCGAGTGGAATTCCTTGGCAATGCAAAACAAAAGAATTTGGGTCTTACCCAGGATGAACGGTCCTCCGTAAGGACAGAAAAAGATTGATCGTTTCATTCATCTCAATAAATGTTGTACAGGAATCAAGGAAAAACCGACCCCCATACACACTGTTAATGTAAGTAGAACCATTTTTTAATATATGCCCACTAAATGTGAAAAGGGATTTTTTGTTAAAGGAAGTATATTTTAATTTTGTTAGTATTAATCATATAGAAAACAATATATCGGAATACGCACATTTAAATTTCATTTAAAAATGCATTATTTAAAATGATTGTTTTTGTTTGTATTTATCAATGAAAAGAAAGGTAAATGACCTCAGATGACCTCAAATGACCTGTTTGACCTTGAAGATGATTGACGTAAGTGGTCCCATTCTTAAAATAATCAGGATTTAATTTTAAACATTTATAGCCAAGTTTCATGATTTTATAAAGAAAATGACAATTCTTACCCAATATAGGTCACTATCGATTACTAAAAAGTGTTAATGCATTATAGAAGTTCCAGTCTATTTTAATTTATATGAATGCAAATATTTTCAGTTTTTAATGTGTCATTATTTCGGAGACACAATGTTAATGTCTAACTTTTACATAGGTGTACAGTGGCAGAACCAGCATGTTAGGGTTTCAATATTTGGGTTAAAATTTTATCACACATTTTTTTTTTTTTTTAAAAATTTAATTTAAATATCTCATCACCACAACATACATTTATTGGTGCATCCAGTGGTGGTTCTTCCAGCATCATAGTGGGTTATAGCTCAACAACAATTTTGAAAAAAAAAAAACAAATAAAAAACCAAAGAGTTCAAACTATATTGTGATATTCTCTATTACCCAAGTCTTGTGAGTGCAAGAATGCAGCCAGAATCGAATGGTACGCATAACGATTGCAAACTTGCGCAAACGCCTTGTCGTCACTTCGAGAGGAGCAAGGAATGCAGAAGTAATTCGCTCGGTGGGGGAATTTTCCTATAATAATGCATGGGGGAAGGAATGCATTCCTGAATGTCATCGAGGAGAGCAAGCAGACACACTATTGACTTAGTTTCCAGCTGACCAGGGTCAATACATCACTGCCCAAAAGTCAGTTATGCAATTAGACGGTGGGTGGATCATGGAGGTCTCTAGCTACCACCAGCTCGAATGTTTGTAAGAAGTTGAAATCAAGAAATGTGCAAGTAAATATCATCAAAAAAATTGGTTTCTTTTTTTGTTGTTTGACACAGGAACAAAAGCTTTCTGAACATAGTGTTAACCTTTTTTGTTCAATTTAAGGTTCAGTGCAGGTGCACATTTGTTTGAGCGTCTCACTCATAGTGGCACATTGAATTAAAAACACATTCCTACACAAAACAGGACTCCAGTGCTCCTAATAATGCTGTGTTTTTGATGTGTGAAAGATTAAATTTTTGGATCACACTTTCAAAAGTAGTTATTTATAAAGAAACTTCTTAAAAGTGATTTAAAAATGATTTTTTATAGAGATTTCTATAAAAAATTGATTGAAATCCAGTCTCATGTAGGAATATTATCTGTCATTTTGACTTTCTTAAACTGGGTAAACCGATCAACAACCTCAAAACCCGTTATGGAAAAATTGGACGTTGATCGAGTTCCCACAAAATCTAGGGAAGAGAAACACCTGCAAAATGGGTGAAATGTGTGAATTGGTTTTCAGACGACAGACAGACAGACAGGACACACCAACCAACCAAAAACCAACCCACCCACAAAACCCACCAACAAACCCAAACCAACCATAAAACACCCCACCCACCACCAACGCTCGATTGTGTTCAGCTCAAAGAAAAAAGTGTGAATTTGATATGAATCGGTTATTTCCAAGGAGTCAAGTAGAGTAGAGGCTGAAATTTGTGTTGGAATTCAGCAAAGATATCCTTGAGGAAAAAGTGTGGAAAATACCAGAATATTGGAATTTAAATTTTGAAAGGAATCATGTTGTCAGCGGGAGCCTCCAGGATAATAGGTGCCAAACTGTATTTAACAATAAACAGATGGAGGATTGGCAGTACCCATAAATCATAATTGTCAATGTTGGGTTTAGTTGTGAGAGCAGTTCAACCCCGACTTTAAACATGGTCAATCTTACCACTGATTATCCCCACCGCGATGTGCCTTTGCACGGCAATCATGTAATGTGTGTCAATAAAAATTTATTTTCATGCAAATATTGAATTCTTTGTATGTCGAGAGGCTGACAGGCATAACCCTATTGAGGATCCTAGTGATATAATTTAGCAATTGATTTTATTACAAACAGAAACGGAAAGAGAGAAACTGGAGCAACTGAGCAGTATTATTTTGTTGTCATACTTTTTCGTCAAAGTATTTTGCTTGGCTAACTAAATCTATTGAGGCGCGTTGCTGTATGAGGAGGGAGAGGGAGAAGTTAAAAATCTGTGTTTGCCAGTTAACTGATTAACATACTACAGAAAAGTAGATCTTTTTGATATATGATTTTAGCTACGGTAGGTACAGATTGTAAACTGTTCATACGCTGTGAATAACGCTTCTCATTGAAAAGAACGATTGTGATGACATCTTTCATATTGCATTCTATCAAATAGACTGGTTGTTACATGCAGTCACGAGGCAGCGACAAAGGTACATTGAGATTTTCATATTTGTTGCACATTTTAGAATGTGTATAGTGGCATTATCTCCAAACCATTGCCAAGAGTATCGTTTAAGTACTGTTTTTGCTGCGTAATAGGTTCCATTAACGGAGTATTAACCCATCCTCAGACTCAACCCCACCATTCCGCATCAATCAAGATTTTGTTATCATGAGAAAGCTTGAAAATTTATTCATTCCATCTGAACAATATTTTGGCGGGACTTTTCCCATATTGATAATACAAGCATAAATATGAGTAGTTTGCAGGCACTGGACGATATTATACAATATCTATGGGCTCTTGGTCCTATACGCAATTATAACGCTTACATTAAAATGATATTGGATTCATTTAAAATATGTCGGTGAGGTTCTTTTGGAAAATGATAGTGTAATTGTGTGGGGTACCTTTAATTAAATGTGGTAAATTACAATTGTCATGGTCTACACATAATTATGAGGATCTTGAGTTTGGGGTAAATGAAAAACTACATGGTAGACTTAGGCGACTTTCAGGTGAATTTCACTAGAAATGCAGAGTTATGCAATGAACATTATCTTAAAGGGGATGGCCGATTTTAAGTCTGTAAGTTTTTCATTTGATAGAAGGCCTTCACCCCAAAACCCCATCTGTAAAGTTGCGCGTCGATATTTCAACGCGTTTTGATGTGGAGCTAAAAGAAAGTGATTTTACAATCCCCAGAGTACTGTGTAACATTAATATTGGGCGACCAAACAAAAAAAGGGGCAGAAAAAAATAAAAAACTTAAAATTTACAAACAAACATTCCTTTACACTCATAAGATTTCAAGGGTAAATGAGAAACAAATAGTGGCTTTTCTTCTCCGATACCAAATTTTGACCACTTCCGGTAGAAATCTGGGGGTCCCTGGGGATGAGGCTATAGCGATCGGGGCAATGGACCTTTCTTTAAATAGTCGGTGTGTGTAGTACACATAAATATTCACAAAACCATTAAATGACAGCTCCAATTCAAACTGGAGTTAAGCATTTGATGTTGTGATTAATCTGCAATAATGAATTTCAAATCCTCAAAGTAGGTGTGTAATAATGAGGGAAATATCAGATAAAAATCTTGATGCCGTAAAATCTTATCATGTGCTTATAGTAAATGATCATGACACCAATTACAGACAACCAAATGTGCACTTTAGAGACATCTGGACAAGTTCTACCAAGTTTTTCTTGGTAATGCGAACACCTAGATTTTCGTTAATATCAGTTTGCAGGGTTGCGCAGTAAAGCAACGTTACCAAAATAAGGTCATTGTTCAGCGCGTGCATTATTCATTGCCATGTTAGCATTACTGTAGCATTGTTAAATGCTTAACCACTATTTACATTGTGGAAGCATGATGTTCAATGTTCATTAAAGTACACAGACCTCGGAATACTGGCTTTTTCTTTTTCCCTATTTCAATGTTCATGAGGGTGGCCCCCATGGGTGTCTTCACACTGACATATAAGGGGTAATAAGAAAGTATACTTATGTGTGTGTTTGCTAATGTAGCATCTCTCAATTTATAGTTTAAGGTGGTCGTTGCATCCCATTTACTGAACTGTATATCGTAATAAAAAGTGTTTGGCTTGTGGTTTGTGGTTAGAATTTTTCGTAAATGTGGGATTGATATGAGAACACAAGAGTATGCAGGCTTTGATTACCAGGTGCACCCCAGATGGTTTGTATGAGCCAATCCACAATGGGTGGGCAGAAAAAAAAATCAGTTTTGGGAAATTTCACCTCATGGATATTTGTGACCCACAAAAATCCTTATTAACACATAAAAACCCTTGCTTTATGTTCAATTAGCCACCACAAGCCTTTAGTACTTAGGGGAGTATGAAATATCTTGCAGTTCTAAACTTTTGGAACACGTTTTATCCCTAAGTACTGACATGTTGGCTATGTACAGTACATTATTTTAGGCACAGCTATGATTCTGGGATGTACAAAACATCCCTATGAGGTTGACACCAATGAATTGTAAAATTTCCTTGTACACGGAAGGTCCATTTTTTTCACATGATATTTTTTCTCTTGGATGGAGGGGAATATCACCCCAACCATCCATTTAACATTTTGAGCTAATTTTACAACTTTGGAATAGATGCAAGAAAATGTGTAGCCATATAGAACAATATGTGTGGGGCATGGTCATCATCAATCACATGTACCTTTTCATCATTGCTAAATAATGTTATTTTTGCCACATGTTGAATTTTGTTTATTTAAAAAAAAAAAAAAAAAAAAAAAACATTTCTGGGCCTAACTTTTACTGAGGTATGAGGAAAGAACATGAGCTTGCGTTTGATACCGAATCTAAATTTTGATGAGGTGAGAGGACAAAGCTGTCAATCAGGTCACCCACTTCAACTCACTAAAAGATAGAATTTGTAGAGCCTATTTTAAGTGCTACAACACTTGACTTTTCCCAGAATTTGATCTTTGACCAGATGACCTACCACATCATAAACTCAATTGAAGGTAAGCATGGCTCTGCATTGTATGCAGTTTGACTTTGTACGCAATCATGACACAGTGCAACAGCGAATATTGGTAGTAGGATTGGTTTTTCTGTCCAAACAGAACTGGATCCAAGGTGATACCAAAAATCTTGTCGTAAGTTGATTGACCTTTGTTAGAAAGAAAGAATGAATTTGAGCTGTTGGTGTGGAGAGCAGCTTGTTAAATTTTCTAAAAAGACATCAAACCACGCAGAAAAAAGTAACAAACAAACAACTGTTATATCTACCACACTTTATAGCACATACCTACATACATGCATAAGGTGAAATTTCCCTACTATGTTCTTAAAACGGATAAAAGTGAAGCTGTAGTGTAAAACAATATTAATTTGCAAGCAGTTTAAAGGTGGGTGAGCGACGATAAACTCGTCACCCCGCTTTATTCCATCAAAAGGATATGTTGAGTCACTATCAGAGGTTAGTCATTATGTTATCAGGGAAATGTTCGATCCAGGAATGTTTGCCTTTAATAAATGTGGTATACCACATTATTAAAGGCTTGACTCCGATTGTCCGATGAGGCACATCATTTTTCAAACAAATCGAAGGTTTTGTGCTATACATAATGCTTCTGGTCCATTATACTAATCATGTTGTGAAATAACTAGCTCAAAGCGAAGTTCTTTATATAGAAAATCCCAACGTGTTATATAACATCCGACGGAAATTTTGTTTTTTGTTCTACACGGTATCCTATGCCCATATGTTATACTGCATAAATGTGATACTGCAACCCAAAACAAAAAAAAAAGAAAAATCCGATCTCAACTGTGAATTAAGCATTGTAGGTAACTATCTGTGTTTGAGATGACTATTTTAATTATACACCAAAAACATTATATATTTCGAAATCTCTGCGGTCAGACTTAATACACTGTCCTATGGGCCATTAGCACACATTTTTGCTTTCATACTTCCAAAAACGGCTGGGCCGATTTAACTAAAAAATTCTAACCAGACGTTTTTGGTGACATGCTTCCATCGGAGGATGAGAAATCATATGAAAAACGGATCCATGATCTGGTCACTCAGTAAGTCAGTTTTGTGTGATCAGGTAGGCCCCTACTATTGAGTCATTCAAATACAAAATATGTAAAATAAAAGGTCAAATTCCAGATCTGATTTGTTACGTTCAATTTACTGCGTTACTGCATACTCATCATGTGTTACTACTGATCTACCTTTCTTTTTTTTTATGCATCGGTGCCGATTTGCATATTTTTGTCCAAAATTCAACCCGACCGCTTGTTGTTGACAACAATTGTTCATAAAATAAGTTTTGATCTTTTTAAGCATAAATTTTACAAGAACTTTTACCATGCTTAAAGATGTTTTTTAAAGGGAGGAGACAGACTGTGAGATGGAAGGTATCACTTGGATGGAAACGTCACCACCCTTTTTTTTTCAAGAACATAATATATCTTACGTTCATTGTTACTTCAATAATTCAAAGGGTTTTCAGTATTTAGCACTAACCCATGTTTCCAGGTGCTGGCATTGTGACTTACACTATAATTGTTAGCTTATCATGATCACAGAGTGCTAAAGAATGCCAGTGAGGACACACTGAGGTCATGGATGGCAGTGCCACGTAATTATGTGTGAGTGAGTGAGTGAAGAGACATGCGGCGGGTTATTGGATTGAATCAACAGACGTGGATTTGGTTGTCACAACCAAACTGAATCAAGATGTCTATCAAGTGAAAAATTCAAAACAGTATGGAGAGAGGAATTTACGTTGCCTTTATGGTAGTCCAGAAACAAAGCTTTGCTGTGTTGCTGGAAACATTTATGGCCCCTAATCCCGTCCTGATCTTGCTGAGGAAAAAAAAACAGGTGGATGAATTCAGTATTCTTCCACCACATCCTTAAAATGCAGTTTATTATATGGTGGTGGCACATATAAATCTTTCCAAAAAGAGCAAACTTCAATCTCATTTAAACCTAAGGAACCAAATTAAATGATACCTGGTGAGATGTTAAGCAAATAAAGATATCGGTAAGTAGAACAAATATCATCTTGAAACTTCCATTAAATCATTTACTATAGTATCTCTCATATATATCGTGTCCTGTTGTGCCTGAATGTTACTCCGACCGTATTTCGGCAGTGACGGCCAGGGCGGGAGACTCAAACTAATCTTGGAGAAGTCATTGAATCGGCAATAGGAAGTGGCAATGCATGAAGCGTCAAACGGACTTTGAAGACCGTACAATCACACTTCTGAACTACAGGTAGACAATGTATCTAAAACTTGCCATGAAAAGATGGAAAATGTTATGGTAAGTTAATGCCACGGCGGTTGTAGAATTGGAGTGAGAAGGAGATAGTGAGAATGAGAACACTATAAAGAATACAGGACAAACAGTAAAAAAAGGCAAAATTGTTTGAATTAGAGGTTGAATCAAATCTGGGTGGTGTGAACAGAATATGGTGCAACTAAATATACTATCACGTGATAACATACAGATAAGAAAAATAACGCTTCTCTCAGATGGTTGAATGCTATCTAAAAACAAAAAACAATAAAAAAACCGACTGCCTTATTCTGCTCTTGGAATTGGCTTCAGATGAGGTATTGGCCATAATTTCCTGACATTTTTTAGAAAAAAAATTATTAATAAAAGTTAAAACACCTCTGTACTGAAATTAGCATGAAGAAGGATTACAAGAAAGTTATAAATGAGCCATGTGGTTGTGTTGCAATCCTCCTGTGGTTCATTGTGGTGAGAATGTGCCCTCAAGAAATCAGAATAGTACCCATATGAGCTAGTAAAATCTATTCCCTTGCCAACGTTAAGTGCGTTCATTCACCAATTGTATTGAAAATAACCCTTGGTTTTGGGGTTGATATAGTGAACCCAGATCAACAAGGTCAGTTCATGTGTCAATGTATGTACAAGTACAACAACGAACTGGGTCCTTGGTGGATGAGCATATTGTAAATCATTGTGACCGGGGCCTTAAACCCATGGGTACTACCACCTTTGTACATGCTGTATGATTGGCTCATTTATTATAGGACACAACATGAGATAGCCTTGCTGAGAACCATCAAAAATAGCTGCTTCTAATCTTGTGAAATCCTTACCACTTTTACACTGTCTCTGATTGCTTCATTACATGATAATTACCTTCCAAGTGACAAGCATAATAGTGCTTAGATTGCCAGGTAGAGATCTTAGTATGTGCCCAGGGGTTTAAACAGTGTAGAGGAATTGATGAAAAAACAACATTATTGTTGCAGAATTAGGAGAGGAAGAATCAAGAAAGATTTAAAAATATATTACTAAATATTTCAATGTCCAAGTTAAAGATGGTGAATGTAAGTAATTGAGTAACTCACATTTCGACTTGGATGCGAAACATCCTAGGAAGACAGAAAAACAACTTGCTTAGTTTTGCAAAAGATGGGCCCCTATTGGGCAATGTTGTTGAATCCTTCAACATGAATATCCCAGCCCTCCCACTGCATCGATGCACACAAAATAAAAATAGCGGTGTGGCACCAATTACATGAAAGCGGCATTCTGTGTACATGAAGTTTGACGTCACCCTCAAGACACAAAATTGGTCCTCGGCAAAAAAGTGCCTATGTTTTGCACGAGTGTTATATTTTGTAGGTTCAATTCTGGTGGGGGGACCGCTGCAAGACCCGAAATGGATGTTGGAACCTCGGATACGGGACAGTTAAAATTTTATGGCACAAGAAATGGGAAAAAAAATAGAAGTTGAATGAATAAGTGAAAGTTAGAACAAGTTAACAATTAAAGGGGGGAGGTAAAAATTTGAACTGTCTCAAGTACAAGTCAGGGCGAGAGAGAGAAGTGGGAGAAGTACTACGAGATTGCATTGAAAGAAAAGAGTGAGGAGAGGCAGGATGTATGTCGCTGCTAGTATGCAGTAAAAATAGTATGCAATAGAAATACCTCTATACTGTGGTTGAGCCATTGACTTTAAACTTCTAAACACCACTACTATCACTACTTCTCAAGACGTGAATTGAAGGAGATATTAACCATTGACAAAGAATTTTATTACGATATTATGGGCAGTCGGTAGATATCTGACGTCAATCTTGTGATGTAATACAAACCCTGGGATTTCTACGATGAACTGAAAGTAGGCAAGCCACCCCCTCCATGTTATTTTGATCAATAGGATGAGGTCCTCATAAGATTAGGGTGTTCAGTGATGAGTGTGCTCACTTCCAGTGGCGTGTGCAAAGGGGGGGGAGTGGGGCGAGGGGTAAGTTCCACTGGTGTTGGATTGCAGTAAGGGGGAAAGATTCATCACAAAGAATCACATTACTTATTAAAGACGACATTTAGGTCAGCACTTGCTTTAAATGGTAATGTCCATTAAACCTCATGAATAGGCGCAATGCATTCGTTCCAAGCAAAGTTTCACTTTGGTGTAAGACGCCAATGAAAGGTCATGATACACATGGCTATGGGTATGCCACCAGGTTGGGACCCGCACTTTGGGACATACAAGGAATATGTAAATGCATTTAAGTACATAATTTCAGTGTTCTTATTGTATTTAATAGGGTTATAAATTGATAGTATGAGGGTGAATAAAAATGTACGTAACATATTTAAAGCCAGAACAACTCTGATTTTTTTTTTTTTTAATTTCTAGTGTTAAGTTGCCATAGACATTTCGGACATAACATGGAAACCAAGTCCGTAATCTTAATGCAATGTTACTCAAACCACATGCTTTTAAACATTAATAATATCTGAAAAACATCATCTCATTACTTTGGAGTTATTTTTCATCAAATGTATATCTAAACTATATGTTTGTAAGCGATTAACTTTGGAAAACTGATGGCGGAACGTAACAGTGGGACAACATGCATGTTTTAAAATAACTTTACAATGAGCAGTACATGATCAATCCTTTTAATATTTCTACATTATTGGGGGGGTTGATATACATTTGATTGTAGGGACACTTGACACTTTTTATCCAATACTTGGCAAGTTTAACACAAGAAAAAGTTTTCAAAATTGTTGCAGACGCTAACAGTGGACACCTGCCCAAATAACCACAATATCCTCAGCTAAAACAAAAAGAACCTAATGGATCTCACTGTGAATGGTTTTTAATGTTGTGAAATGTATACAAGTAGTGACTGTAAGTCAATTTTGATGGATTTAAGGTATTTCAGCAAAATTTCTGAGGCATTCTAAAATTGACTAACAGTGGACACCAACTTGTGACGGGGAACACCTCAATTTTGATGGGCATAATGCATTGGGATTTAAATATGAAAAGGAAAATGATAATCATTAAAAGTGGTCAGTATTGTTGTAAAAATGAAAAAAAAAGGAAGATAAAATATCCAATAAATGTCTAAATTTTGCAATTAAGTACAGTTTTTTTTGTCACAATTTAACCACTTTTTTTGAGTCACTTCCTATCTAAGTTACGAAAAATTGAAAAAATAAGCAAATGGCAGTACAGTATGTTTGTATCATGTTAAAGACCTTATAAATACGTATCACTTGCATAAAAGTAACTTCTGATTAACTTTAATCTAAAATAAAATGTGAATTATATTACTAGGCTATAGCAAAATATGGTTTGTCCCAACCTGGTGGAACGACCCATCTCACAATGACCGTTGATATTTAATAATACGCATATAATGACTCCGAGTTATGACGTTACCACCATAAGGACTCAATCACACACTTCAAATACATGACGCCACTGCTTGTACAATACGTGCGCGAGAGAATGCGCTTTATTTTGGATTGGAAACAAACGAGGAAAGGACCACTGGACTGTTTCGATTGCATACGGGGATAGATGAAGGCGAACGCAACATTTGGAACCACATGGACATTACACAATAAAATATTTATTTTTGATTTAATTATTCGAATTTATAATTAATAATTGTTGCTAGCTATGGTTTTCGGTCGTTGATTAAATCGTCGGG
This sequence comes from Ophioderma brevispina, assembly GCA_023653785.1. Taxonomy (NCBI): domain Eukaryota; kingdom Metazoa; phylum Echinodermata; class Ophiuroidea; order Amphilepidida; family Ophiodermatidae; genus Ophioderma; species Ophioderma brevispina. Next base: position 11,494 of record JAMKCH010008934.1, read on the forward strand.
ATTTGGTTTGGTCCCTCAGAATTTCCCTCGGGACCAAACCAACCGCTCCGATTTAAAACAAGGACCTCAAAACAGCTAGCGCCCCATGTTATTAACCCTTTAATTTGGGTGGTGGGATATTCTTCTGCACCCACCTCAAAAGATCTGCAAATGTTACTGCTCACTTATGATGCTGTGCAGTGAGGAGGCCCGTAATAAAATGTACTGTCGGACGTGCATAATTTACAGCAGTAGTTTAGTCAATCCCAGAGCAGGCTTTTATAAAATTAGCAAAGCAGTTTTAAAAATCAACTTATGGCTCAGTGATTCACAGAAAAGGCGATATAGAGGCATGAGGGGGGAATCCCCCGCATGTTCAAGTCAGTACATGATTTGATCAGTATTGAAAGGAAGGATAGTAAAATCAGCTAAAAGATGGCCCAATAATTCTTGGTCTTAAGCATTTTACATGTAATTGTACACAGAAGAAAAGCTTCATAAAAATAAGCGAAATGTGAAAAGTCAAAAGGGGGAAATGTAATGACCCCAGGGATTCATAGGAAGAGCCAGAGAAGGGGAATAGGGGAAATCCACCAGTAACTGCCGTAGATATTGAGACTCTAGTAGATCGATTGAGATCAGCAACAGTGAAGCTTCCTAAATCAACAAAACAAGTGGAGTGAAAAAGAAAATCAGATGGTTCATGATTCTTTAATCTTTAATCTTTAATTGGAAGAAGAGCTGGGTATGGAATTAGGGAAAATCCATGTACTAGTATTTTATTTGTTGTAGCAGAGATTATTATAGCTGAATGTGCAACAAAAGTGCAACAGATGCAGCGTAATTATGCATAACAGATGAGTGTGTTCATGAGAGTGCCATACACTTGTAAGTGCGACTTCTCTGGCATGCTGGGGTAAAACCTAGGGTAAAACAAATGGTGAATTTGGAATTAATGTGTTGTAATGGTAAATCTGTCAAGTAGTGGTCAGCCTTGGGTCAATAAAACAGTGGCAAAACATTGATCAGTCACTATGCTTCTTTTCATCAACATTGATTTCAGCACAAATGGAGGAAAGGTGGCCTGACTCTGAGTTAAATAGGTTGAAGATTAATCTTACAGCTCTATAATTTTTTAATTCAATCTTGTTAGTGATTACACAATTTTTAAAAAATATTAGTCCCACTATGTTTGGCTTGTAGGGAAAAAAGCTGATTTATTAGAGATATGTTGTTATTATATTATTCTTTATACCGTTAGATATGAAGTTCCTTGAGTTAACATTTTTGCTAATTTAGATCAAAACTTATGTTCCTATTTGATTATTCCAACTCAAGACCAGAATTGCTGACTGGGGCTATTGTGATGTCACCATGACCGATGAGAAAACATAGATGGCTAGCCAAGACTGGGTTATCATCTTTGCTGTCACAAGTATGCTGCATACACTACTTTCAAATAGAAACTTCTGTAACAGATAATGAATTCAGTGGGATGAATAATGTTAAATTTGTGCTGTGGGTTTGGTGAAATAGAACATTTGATGTGTAAAAAAGCAGCATTTATTAACAAATTTAATCGTCAAACCATGTGCATTGACCTCTATTATGGGATTTATGCAATGTGTTTTGATTATGAGCAAACTCTTTTTTTAGCTGCATAGCAAGAAGCCAAATTACAAGTGCAACATTCATACATAATCCCATCAAGTACCAAATAATGCTTCCAGGAAAAAAAAAACGAGGGGCAGTTTGCAAGTCTCTCGTATTAGTCATCTCAACTGGTGATATTTTGAGCATTTTAAAGTACGGAGAATTTCACCTGCTATTTTCTTCAAAATGTTTGCCCGTGCCCTTCCTACACCTAGAGAAGATGCCCCACCTGCATTTAATGCCAGTACATCCCCAACCGATTCAATTGCAAAGATATAATAATGTCCTATTAAATAAGAAAATGTGCGACTATAAATAGATCATGTTAGATATAGAACCATGTTAAAGCTGTGACTATGAGGCACCACACTAGAGGTGGTTGGACTTGAGTAAGCCAATTTATCTCAATATATATCCAATTTCTGCTGTATTAGTTTTATCTTAATCCAGCAGCATTTCCTCATGGAAACGGGGAATTGGAATGTCCGATATCTTTGCATTTTTCTGCCTGGATTTCATGTAATCATTTTTTGGGGCCCATGTATTTTCAGTGTTTCCTGGAATTTATTTTCTTTTAACTGGGCCATCATTAACGTGACACCGATTTGCAGTTCATGTGACTCAGAGTTAATTGGTTAATTTGATACTACTAAATGTTAAATTTACAATTGTATTATTTTTATAGGTTAGTCGGGTGGTGAGGCTGTGGATCAAGAAATGCCCTTTAAATGCAATCATTTTACATGAACTGTGCTCTCCTTTAAAGCCACTATCAGTCATTTTTTTTTCAAAAATCAAAATGCCCATTTTGTCTCTAAATTGTTAGTGTTAGGTCATACCTTAACATTACTGTTCATTGTGAAAAACAGACACTTAGCATTTTAAAGCAGTCCTGAAGATGCCATTTACGACTGTTTTTGCGCCTAAAAAAAGTCGGATCCCGACTTTTATTAGTAAACAAAGCATAAAATCATAATTTCTTGACAAATATGGCGTGTTACGCTTAGCCACTTACAGGGGTCTTTACTACAACAATTTCCAACACAACAGTGCAAAAAAATGCACTTTGATGAAAAATAGGGGACGCTGTTTGTTTACATTTTGAAAAAATCGCTGATAGTGGCTTTAAGTTCCCATGCCTTAGTGCTCATCCATCAAGGTTTACATAAAAATTAAAAATTTCACCTTTTCGGAAAATTTGAATCTTTGGTGGTAAATGTGCATAAATGGTGTATCAACAATGATTATTAGATATTTTACCTTAAAAATAGCCTTGTGCAGAACAAATGTGGTTTATTATTGTGAGAAATATTAATAAGCACTCACCCAGAATGACCGACTTTTGTGCTGCGGGCACTTATTAGGATAAATGCGGCATATGATTCTGATTCTCATCTCATTTAAGTGGTGTACTACATGTTAATCCTATGTTTGACCATTGGTCTACCAACCAGACCTTAGGTGTGTTCAGACGTTGGCCTACTTTCGAAAGTACGTTACCAACGAAAAATCATTTAATCGTCATTAGCGCCTCTTAACAAGACGCACGTCCACATGTAACTTAACAACGATACCCTTTCAAAGTTACCAGCGAGCGTACCCTTCATCTGTTCATTGGTAAATAGCGCATTAGTGCGCCGCTCGCGCTGACCGGACGGTTAATTGCTTGAAACCCCGTGAAAACCACCCCATTTTAACATGCAAAATGGATCCTCAAACATGATTGTGTTTTTAAAAGCGATATTTTGGCTTCTGATTTTCGTTATTACTCATCGACAGAGGATTTGGCAGTATGCTGTTTATGCCGATAATCATTCTCCCAACACAATCAGTTGGTGAAAGCGATCCAGCCACCAAACATGACATCACAAAACAAGGTCATGCATCATCATACAACGAAATGTGGTTCCTCGCCACAGAGACAGAGTTACGTACAGTGGCCGGTTTACGGGACATTTTTTATTCACACTTGCTGTGATTAATTCACGATTGCTCACTTAATACAAATCATATAAAGTTCTAATCTCGCACAAATAACAATGAATATGTACTTATTTAGATTGAATACCGATCAAATTAATTTCTCTCTCAATAAAAATTATGTTGGGATTTCTTTTTCAACAACTTTTCAAAATACTTGGCACCTGCGCTGTGTGTGCATAACCAACATGGGACACGAGGCTGCCTGTCAACGGTCACATGATCGCGAAAAGGGAAATCCCTATTTTGAGTTGTCTTCAACTCAACTTTATCTTGCACGGTGGGTTCATCCAGATCTAGATTAACGCTTGTATCTCTGTCTCGGACCAGTTTGGGTTCCGTGTTCGCTTGTTTTTCGGGGCTGTAGGCTATACTAGATAATGATGCCATTATCAAAATAAATTGGAAAAACAGTAATCTGTACTACAGACAAGCACAAGACCGCTGTCAAAGTTGATGAACACACGAGTAAAATGGCGTTCGTTATGGTATCCACGCTACGGAATAAGTTGACCCGCATGTTTTTTTTTTTTTTTTTTTTTTTCTGATTCTCATCTTAATTGGTGTTACTACATGTTAATCCGATGTTTGACCTTGGTCTAACAACCAAGACATTAGGTGTGTTCAGACGGTGGCCTACTTTCGAAAGTAGCGTTACCAACGAAAAATTCATTTAATCCTCATTAGTGCCTCTTAACAAGACGCACGTCCACATGTAACTTAACAACGATACCCTTCCAAAGTTACCAGCGAGCAGCCTTCATCTGTCATTGGTAAATAGCGCAAGTAGTGCGCCGCTCGCGCTGACCTGACGGTTAATTGCTTGAAACCCCAGGAAAACTCAACCCATTGTAAACAATGCCAAAATGGAATCCTCAAACAGGAGTGTGTTTTTAAAAGCGATATTTTGGCTTCTGATTTTCGTTATTACTCATCGACAGAGGATTTGGCAGTAACACTGTTTATGCCGATAATCATTCACCCAACACCAATCAGTGGTGAGAAGCGATCCAGCCCCAAACATGACATCATCAAAACAAAGGTCATGCATCATCAACGAAATGTGGTTCCTCGCCACAGAGACAGAGTTACGTACAGTGGCCGGTTTACGGGACATTTTTTATTCACACTTGCTGTGATTAATTCACGATTGCTCACTTAATACAAATCATATAAAGTTCTAATCTCGCACAAATAACAATGAATATGTACTTATTTAGATTGAATACCGATCAAATTAATTTCTCTCTCAATAAAAATTATGTTGGGATTTCTTTTTCAACAACTTTTCAAAATACTTGGCACCTGCGCTGTGTGTGCATAACCAACATGGGACACGAGGCTGCCTGTCAACGGTCACATGATCGCGAAAAGGGAAATCCCTATTTTGAGTTGTCTTCAACTCAACTTATCTTGCACGGTGGGTTCATGCAGATCTCGATTAACGCTTGTATCTCTGTCTCGGACCAGTTTGGGTTCCGTGTTCACTTGTTTTCGGGGCTGTAGGCTATACTAGATGATGATGCCATTATCAAAATAAATTGGAAAAACAGTAAACTGTACTACAGACAAGCACAAGACCGCTGTCAAAGTTGATGAACACACGAGTAAAATGGCGTTCGTTATGGTATCCACGCTACGGAATAAGTTGACCCGCATGTCGTTACCAGGTCACGATGAGATATGAGGTCACCCTTAACATCGACGTCGTGAGTAAAACTGTTCACACGGCACTTACCAACGACGATCGCTCGTAAGTAGCTCGCTACTTTTAAGATTTCTTAAAAGTAAATCGTCACTGTTAACTCGTTGTTAGCTTAACAATGATGTTGTTCAGACGGTCACTACTCACGAGCTTACCAATGACTGTGCTTACCAACGATCTTACCAACGACTTAACGATTTTCACAGATGTGATATGTATAGTAACTAGTATATATATATATATATATATATTTATATGTGTGTTTTTCCTTCCCGAAAAATCTGAATATTATACATGGAGAGCTTTTAGTAAAAACTTGAGCCAGATGGACTGAGTGATTGAGAAATGTATGTGATCAAACAGGCTGATGAGCTGCAGGCTGGTAACTGTAGGGATGTGATGCTGTCTTTGCCTCTTCTGTACTCAACTTTGAAAGATAGAAACTTTTCTTGGAGAATTTGAGGCTCCTACATTGTATTTTGTGTTTAATTCTAAACTGCTTGGTTTGTTGAATGCAACTACAGCATACACTTTACATATTAACATATTTAGTTACTGTTTACCTTTGAAAATAGAATAAGGGACAGCCAGTTAGAATTGTTGCCTTTGATACTTGAGGTCCCTGGTTCAATTCTTGACAGGGCAAAGGAACCATGAAATTACCTTCTCTTTATAATGCATAGTGCAGTCAGTTTTAATAAGAGTAGGGTCGAACCTGTGACTGTCGCATACCAGGTCAGTTAGGAGATATACCGGTATCAACAATATTGTTCCTCAAAATTGCTATTTGTGTAAAAAGTGATGCAAAAGCTGAGATTGTAGGAGTTATGATGCAGCCTGTGGACACGACCTGCTCGATTTGGGCATTGGGGATTTCCATATGGTAATTTAGGGAACTGCTACGTGCATTTACTATGGCAGTCTCTGTCTCAGTTGCATTACAAAATTTCCCATTAAACCTTCGCTCAATACATCTTAGTAATATCATGATAATTTTGGAATAAGTTATTAACTTCAAAATCCGCCAGGGTTAGTGGATTAACCCTGCAGCAAAAGAGTGTAATTTCTAATAATGGTCATTTAGATTTGAATATTCATGACCAGGCCTTGCCTTTAGTCAAGTCTTTGTGTAACCGTTCGATATGCGTAAGAGTGCCTGCCTACCGTTAAGTCTTTGAAAAGGACTAGACGCCACAAATTGATGCCGTTTTGAATTTGCTGTTGCTGTTATTATGGTTGGCATGTCCTACCCCCCCAAAAAAAACCAAATTGGTGGTGATTGTCAGTTTTACCTATTTCATCAAATTTGGCGAAAGACTTGAAATTGTTAGTGCGGATCAAATTTAGGAATTATGAAGAGCTGGCCCAGTATATAATGGCTCAGCAGGAAATTGATAGGATGGACCACAAATGTATTCATAAAATATCTTTAGCCAAGTTAACCAACAACTGCAAATTTTTTTATTGCTTCATTGGAAGGGGAGCATAGACCTTTTCCAGCCTCTACTGGTTATACCTCTGTTGTTACTGCAACAAGTCCACCGCTCTGCCAAATTTCATCATGTAACAGGTCAAGGATTAGAAGTCAACTTATGTACTTCAAAAAAAAATACTGTGCGAATACTATCACTATTGACATACACCATGTACAGGATATCAGAGCCTGATTACAAAATGTTTATTTTCAGTAACAAGCAAACCCAGTGGTACCCTGTGCTCGGATAGCCAGAGGCTGCCGTATCCTATCAGTTTAAGCCAGGTATAGAATGAAATGCAGCATGCTCCTTGAGAAACCCCTATTTGAAAAAGAAAACTTGATATTTGAAATTGACATAGGTTATGCCTGGTTGCTGCAAATTAGAATTTGAGGTTATTTATTCTGAAAGGGGTAAGTATATTGAAATAATGTAATTAGGTTTAACACTAAATGAGAATACCCTTTGAAGGTGCTGCATTATTTTGAGCTCAAGTGGGGACAAGCTTTGGATAGTGGATTTGAGGTAAACCTAAAAGGGGCATTTTGTGATCCAATGCCCCAAATTACCTAGAAAGGTGAGATTTTTTATAAATCATCTGAACCCGGGGTGCAATTGGCCTAAGTATATAGTATGTTTTTATAGTCTCTGTGCAGAATTGATCTATTCTAGAAGATACTCCAAATTTTGTATTTTCTGTCCTTAAATGGACAAATTAGGCCAAAAAAAAAATAGTTTGTCTCAAAGCTGATGAGTGGCTTGAAAAGTAATGCGGTATGCGGTATTTTTTTTTTTTTTAATTTTCAACTCTTTGTGCTCGGCAATAAAATATCAATGTGCATGCCCCCACTGATCGTCAACTTTCACCCGTGCTTGTACATCCACCATGGTATCGAATTCTGCAGTCATGGCAGTATCAACATCAGCGATTTCCTGCCTCAGATCCACACATGGATTTCCCCCAAACAAGATTTCAATTGCAATATCTTTAAGAGTTTTGTTCTTTTTTTTTTTTTTTTTTTTTTCCTATTTGAAAAAGAAAACACTTGATATTTGAAATGGACAATAGGTTATGCCTGGTTGCTGCAAATTAGAATTTGAGGTTATTTAGTCTGAAAGGGGTAGTATATTGAAATTAATGTAAATAGAGGTTTAACACTAAAGAGATAGCACCTTTGAAGGTGCTGCATTATTTTGAGCTCAAGTGGGGACAAGCTTTGGATAGTGGATTTGAGGTAAACCTAAAAGGGGCATTTTGTGATCCAATGCCCCAAATTACCTAGAAAGGTGAGATTTTTTATAAATCATCTGAACCCGGGGTGCAATTGGCCTAAGTATATAGTATGTTTTTATAGTCTCTGTGCAGAATTGATCTATTCTAGAAGATACTCCAAATTTTGTATTTTCTGTCCTTAAATGGACAAATTATAACACGGTGGCCCATTGGGGTGCTGTGATACAACATTTGCTCATAACATCAAAACGTACCATCAGAATCAATTAAAATTGTGGGAATAAGCTCTTCTTGATGATACCTAATGATAAACAAAAATGAACTTGCCAGGATCATGAAATAAATCCATGCCAGAGTGCACATAATCATTGCAGAGTCATGTACTATAAAATCACCTATAGACATAACATTAGCACCTCATTTCTTTTGTAGCTTAAGCCCTTACATAATTGCCAACACTAATGTTCTTTTTGTCACTATGGTTTGTTTTATGAAAGGTGACACTGAAACATCGCATGATCTTTTATAATAACATTTCAGTGTATTTTATCAAAGGTTAAGTTTCACCTTAATTGATTTTTGGCCCTTGACTTGCACAAAAATATAAAGGGAAACATAAGAAATTCAGGTGTATTTGACCCTCTATTAGCGAACTTTAAATGTGTTCAGCATTCTCTGGCCCTTCAGCTAAAATTATTGAGAACGCCTGCCTTAAAGAAAATAGAATATAGACCTCCCCCATCCTCCTGCATACACTATAATAGGTCCACTTGGTGGATATCTCCTGATGCAAACCAAAAGAGTGCTTTCAAAACTTTCATGCAAATTTTTGACAGACAGAAGCTTAATGAGTATGGCACTTGTAACGACTTAAACATGCTATATACCATGTGATACTCTGAAAAATCCATGATGGGATATAGTGTAAAAGGTTTATAGGTGGCATGTTTCACGAGAGAGGGGTCCAGTAGTTTGGCCTTATCTAGAAAACACATTTTTCAGTACAATTTTTGTTTGGCTAATTTTTCAGATGTTTTTACCTGTTTAAACTCATGAAATTCACAAAAACAAAATCTGGTAGAAATTTGAGTTGCCTACAACAAGTAGTTTTCAAGATATGAGACTTTTTGAGGGGTGAATGTTACACTTTTTGATGGACACAATTTTCCCATTTTTGTCCATCAAAAACAGTATTTTGTTTGTAAAAATCGATCTGAAAACAGGATAGTTTGAAAATTGGCTTGATTTGAATAAGTATCCTAAAATACATAATATATCTATCAAAAAATGAAATCCTCTCACAAAAAGTAGGTCAAAAATCATCTTGTTTGTTGCAAATGTTACATTTGATGGACATATTGTGTCCATAACGTTTGCAGTAAGAAAAAGTGGATTTTAGGTTAAAAATTACATTTTTTTGCCCAAATACACTTTTTGGAGTGTGTCTTGCCCCAAATCTTTTCATTTAAAACTGATTAAGTGACCCAAAATTACATTTGATACTAAAAATTACACATTTTATGTAAAATCAGGAGGATTTGGACCCCTCTATATATCGTAAAACATGCCAGATGTTCTTACATAAAAATAGGTCTACTCGGAAATTGAAAAATATTATTGTATTTGTATTTGTATATTGTTCACTTCAGGGCTAATGTATGACCTTTCCAAGTTCTAATTTTCTTCTTAGAAATGAGCTGATCATTGTAAAAGATACATTGTACATGCAGAATTTGAAACTTTCTTGTAGAGGTTATTGCTCCCAATTTGTATAGTACAGTGAAAGGGCAGGCAATGAAATCTGTAAGGGGATATTTAGAAATTGTTCAGTCAATTCTTTGGAGATGAGCATATCCACTTGGGGGTTATGTTAGTGCTTTGACCTGTACATGAGGGTTTTACTCTGTAATGAATTCTGTTACCAAGCATTTGTGAGATGTGACCACAGAATTCTATTTATAAATGAAGGCAAACACTGGTGTTATTGAATAGGCCAGCAATTTAACCCAAAATTTTCATTGGGGTCTCAATATCAATCCATGGAATAATGATCTTGTGCTTCAACATCAGTGCTAGCATCTCTTGCATATTTGTGTAAGAGACTACACCAAAATGTCATGCCTCAGACTTAACCCAGGGTTTGGCAAAGTTTTGATTTTTGTCGATTTTTTTTCACTAATCTTGAGGAAACTGCAGTTAAAAAACTAACCTTGTTGAAAATGGTTCTCACATGCCCAACACAAAAACTGCCGGTGACCCATGTTGATTTTGCATTAGAAATCTAAGCAAGTATAATGATGTGTGGGTAGCAATATTCATGAAATATTCCCAATATGATGATACATTAACCAAATATGGTGGTGCCCAAAACTATGATACTGATGTGCATAATATGCTCATTGTAATACATTTGTGCACCTCAAATCTGGGTATGCATTTCAAAAATCTAAATTATAAATAGTATTGTATGTGACTCTTTTACAAGGTAATTCCCCCTCCACATTGTTTAATGTTTGGCTCTCTGTTTAGACAGTTTGACTCAGCCAACCAAACTGTCAAATATTGACTCGACTTTATATACTTCAGCTGTGTAAAATTTAAGGAAGTAATTTTCTTGGAGTCCGTCATTACATACATGTGTACACATAAATCCATACAAGAAAGAGCCATGTTGTTAACTGCAGCTTATTATGTATACACTAACCATCCATATATCATAACATCTTTCAGAATATGTATCAGGGTTAGTTTAAAGATAGAAAATCATAATTGCCTCTGATGATTTGGTAATAAATAACTGGGCTGGAGAAATAAGTGCAGGGCCATCCTGTCTGCATTAAGAAATTTGTGCCAAGAAATTAAAATGGGTATGTTCACATATGCTAGCTAGTGATTCAACATCTGTCACTTTTTTCAGTGAATTTGTTTTTTTGAGATAATTTTGGATCAAATAGGGGTGTGTATGTGCGCGCGGTGCATGCAATGCACTGTGTGTGCGTATCAGAGAGTCATGTTTTATGAACAGAACTGTTAAACTTTGGACTGGCATTTGCTGTGTAACAATTGTTGGCGAATAAGAAACAGCCCATCTTCGAGGCAAATTTCTCAATTGAGCCAACCTAGACTACGATAAATCCTGCAAAGAAAAAGATTTGTGCCAAATTAAATTGACATTTCATGATCCACAATCTTCTTGTCCTCCCCAACTTACTGATTTTGTATCATCTAAACTGTTGTTAGCTTTAGTAAAGCTGTGTGTCTATCTTACACCCAATTTGTTGTACCTTTAAGAAATTTTCAATTTGTTTTTTTGTCTTAACAGACAAATACATACATTGTTGCCTATGGGGCCTGTGTACAGCTTTGTCCATAACGTCAACCTCATTATTGAAATCAACTGTATTTTTTGAAATAAGCATTTCATTATATCTAGTGACCATACAAAAATGGAAGGTGCTAGAATCACAGAAATGCACCTTCCATTTTCACAAATAAACAATATCTGTATCCTGTAAATAGATAAGTATTAATATTCTCAAGATCCTCATTGCCCTGATATGATATGTGTAATACAGACTGATTAGATTTGGTATTCAGTGGGTAAGATTGAATGCATTAAATATTGAATTATCTGCAGTCACTAGAAGTAATATAATGTGTGTCAGTCAATATTGGAATTGTCAACAATATTTTCTTGTGAGGGGAGACTAAAATCTATTAAACTGTTAATATAAATGCATGGCCTCAGAGTTATTAGCATGTAATTTTATTTAGTAATTCTAAATTAAACTTCTGTGCTTTCTGTTTCTTTCTTTTTTTCATATGCTGACTTTTTCACTGACTGATAACTACAGGTAAGTTGAGTTTAACATTAAACATTCTGGAGGTGGCCTTCTTCATTGAGAAAGGGTGCCATTGCTATGGCAGTACATTGAAAGCCTGTTTTAAAATAAATGTGTAGCCACTGTCAGATGTTAAAGCAATAACAGCACATTTTTTGAAGAGCGCCCCCAATTTTCCAAAATATTTTTGCTATTTTTCCTCAGTTGTATTGGTATTGGCTAGTAAACATACCTGTGAATGGTACAGCTCGAAATTCACTCTATGTTGCAATGAAGGAAGTTTGTAATTAGAATAATTACATATCAGAGATCTCCGATAATATTCAACGGCGGCTGGAAACGTCCTTCAATAGGAAGAACTGGGAAATGCTACATATGCATGTCTGTCTTCGCTCATCCATTAGTTATTCCGTCTGTTCTTGAGGTGGCATCTATTTCTCCATGACGGACAACAAACGCATTTCCAGCTCTGTCGTTTAAAGTACAATCTGGGATCCCAATTCTAATTCCCATCGTTATTTTGTGATAAATCCGCATTTTGGAGCATTGTCGTTTGCAGGTATAGTTTACTAGACAATTACCAACACAACTGTTCAAAAATATCGAATTTTGAAAATTGGGGTGCTATTAAAAAAATTATGCTGTTATTGCTTAAGAGAACAAGAAGAATCTGTTAGAAATTAACCATCTGCACAATACCCAAATGAAACTTTTATGACTGAGAATGTTTGTGTTTGATGGATGCAATTTTTTTCTGTTTTGCTGTCAAACATAAAAACTGTATTTTGTTTGATAAAAATGAAAATGAAAATGTTTGAATTTGTGGCTTGTAACTGACACATACGTTAATCTATCTAAATAATTTGTTACTTGAAATAGGAATTTTCAATAAAACGCAAGATGTAGAGCCTTTCTCATGAAATTCATCTTGTAAAAAGTATTTGGAGAACAAAATATTGCTTTAAGATAAGGATAATAACTCTATTGAGGAATCAATCCCCTATATTTTTCTGCTAAAAACAATGGCCAAATTGAAGACAAAGGTTTCTGAGATTTTCAATCCTAATTACATCATAGTGTTGTACCTGTAGGCAAATACTACCATCTAGTGTGACTAATGTGTGGTTAAAAAGCCATTTCTGTAATTGTGGAAAAAGAGTCTAAAGTTTAATTTCGCAAATACCACAGCTTAATGGATTCAATTCACTCTTGCAAACGGTTGGTCATTTGCAGGATAGAAGCCTCAAAGTGACATTGGAATAAACGAGGTGTGTGTCATACATCCATTCACCTCTTGCAAGGTTAATTGTTTTATATATAGAGAATTGAACTGTTGCGTAAATGCTCCCATTCCTATTATGTCGCAGTTCGAGGGTCTCCCCGCAAGCGAAACCGTGCCAAAGAGGGCCTAAAGTATGAGAAAAGAAGCCCTTCGCTAAAAAATTCTTTCAATATCTTAGGCACTTGTAAGGTTACTAGGATATTTTTATTCTCTCCCTCAAAATAGCAGTACTTTTACAAAACCTGCTATGTGCATCAACCCTGTAGGGCAAGAGGGTGTGTTGAGTTATCCCACAATGCACCAGTTTTGGGAGATTTCCCTCAATTAGTTCATGTGAACCCACATAAATCCTATTCATAACGCCATTCAAATTCAAACCCTTCTTTTTACACGATATTAGCCTACTTTTAAGCACTAGTACATCATGAAATGGTCTTGTGTTCATGCACTTTTAGAACAGTTTTATCCATAATGACTGACATGTGTCTAGTACAGTATGTTATAGCACACTGCAATGCATTATGGTATTGTTCAAAACACCCTCTGCCTGAAGGCTAGGCAGTAGGTTATATGTAATTGCTGACTCAGGTCAAATTGTTTCGTTTTTCTTCAAGAATGTCAAAATCATGCATAGTCATACCCATATTCAGATTCAGCATGAGAAGTGCTTTCAAATGAGTTTCAAACAGCCTAGTCTTCCTGAGGTCCTGCAATTTGAGCGTTATGGTTGTTTATAACCCATACGAATCAACCAGAATTGAAAGGGTTAATATACAAAACCGAGCACGCAGATCTATGCAGAGGAATCCCTTGGTTCTTTAAAATGAATACAGAAATAATTGTCGACAAATCATTTCAAGCCAGAAAGACATCCACCAGTCAATAAAACTGAAAATTAAACCTGTTGTTGCCGTGGAAGCAAAGTTAACCGGGATTACACTGTATCTCTCGCTAATAGAGGTACGGGGACCTCCAATTGATGCACGCAAAGATCAGAGCTTTTACTTAGAGAGGGTAAAAATGGCGGTCCATTACCCCTTCTGGGTCTTTAATATGCTTGCCATGCCGAATATATAATGGTACATGCACCATTGCCACAGAGCTTGTAGTATGTGACAAGCTAATGTAATAATAATGTATTTGGAAAGCCAATAGTTAGTGGTGCTAAAAGTGAAAAACAAAAATACCGAGTTGGTGTTTTAGTTTTGTCGGTTGTCAAATTGACTTTTAATCATTAGCTGACTGAGTTTTAGGTGTAATTTGGTATGATAAGTGTTTTACATAGCCAACTTTTTTTTTGTTCAGTTGTATTATGATAAATAGGTTATTTATTGAATGAAATTAGTTTATTGATATTAAGTACGAGTAGTTAATGCTATCAACAAATGAATGAGGCATTTCCGTGGCCTCTGGTGTTATGTGAAGTGATAATATTGAATCCGAGGTATTTGCATCGATCCCATAGCATTGCAAGTGCCTATACTCTACTGTACTGAACACTGTTCCAGAGTCCAGAACCACAAGACATTTCATGATCATGCGAAAATTCCTAAGTACTAACTCTTTGTAGTGTGCTTAAAATGAGCGTAAAGTCAGGGTTTTTATGTGTGAACTTGTTAAGAATAGGATTTTTGTGGGACACATGACCCTATTGATGTGAATTTCCCATAACTATTGCATTGTGGGATTGATTCAATACACCCCCTGATGTTGAATGTGACATTGTAATGGATGATGCTGATAAGCATGTGGGACTCGTAGTAAAAAAAGACTTAATTAAATTAGCGATTGTATGACCTGCAAGGCGCGATAATTAAGGATAATGAGTGGCTACTGTTATGATGGTAATCGCATGAAACTTGCAGTATGAGGTTTTCAAACCGATTGTCATAGTTACCCCTAAACCATACTGGGGGTTATCACGGGGTCTCATACGGAGCCCTGCAAAATATCACAAAATCGTTGGGTAAACTGTCGATTGACGACTCTTAGAATCTCAGTTTTTGTTGTCAAACTACCACAGGCAAATACATTACTCTGAGAACACATGCGTGCATAGCTCCCCCCAAGCGGTAGTTGCACATTATCGCAAATGTATGTTGTTGTTTTGGTTCTGTGTCATGTCTGAGTTGTAATTAGCTAACGATATTAAGCACCCACCCTTAAGGTCAGAGAAAATTTTTGAATTATTTCTCTCCACTGATAGGCCAAAGTGTAACCACTGAGTTGGTATTTTGATACCAGGGCTTGGATCAAAATGTGAAACTTCTGGAAGATAGTTGCATTTCGCACAGATTCCGCTCCATCTCATGTATGAATTTCCCTCCAAATGGCCAACTTTCCCTCCAAATGCCAACTTCCTGGGAAGGAGCTTCCCAAAGTCCCCACTTTTCGAGCCATTTATACATGTGCATGAATGGTGTATCAACACTATTATACATACCTATAAAATATCTTGTGGGGTGGGTTGCGGTGGAAAAAAAAAGAATTTGACTAAAATGTGGGAGAAATAAGCATATAAAATGAAGGACATAGGCAACCATTGGCCCACATTTAGAATCAGTAAATTGGTGATGTTAAATGTCTATTTCCCATATAAGGATGTCATGCAGTGGTGTATGTTAAGTTATAAATCTACATGAAGGTACACTACCTTGAATTGATTGCTCAGACCTAGTGTAAAGGTCTGTGGCTTAATATTAAGTTTTTAAGGGGGTTTGCAACACCAGTATAAACACTACTTATCAAGGAAGAAGCAGACATGGGAAGCGAATTCATTATTATACGTGGCTGCAAGGGACCATAACAATGCTTGCTTTGCTTGATGCACATGGTACACAAGGGAATTCAGTCGTGAATCATCACAACGGTCAGTCAAGTTGATCACTTGATAATAGTTACCATAGTGAATAGTCTCATTGGACAGTACAAGTTCACTGGACGGTATGTACTAGGTTAATACAAAATGAACCTGGGGATGAGTTATGGTACCTATAATGCATGAGATGCACTCGCATTGATGTCAAGTACAGACTTTGACCCCTAGATTAGATGTGGCGCTTTGGGGGGGGAAAAATATATACTGTCCTGAAGTTGACACAAAATTTACTCCTCTTGCACTCGTACACAAACTGTCCTTCAAATCTGATGCGTTCGCCTTGATTTAAAAGCCTTCAAGAACCCGATACTCTGCTTGTGTAGCTTCCATTCTTTTGCAACGTAGTAGTGTATCTGTGTGTGCCACCGGCATAGTCGCAGAATACGACCAATAAAAGGATATTTTGGTGAGATCGCGCATGAATCATCGTGATAAGAGCAGAATCTTTGCGCCAATAAAGACACCTTGTCACATGACGGCGCATTTAGAACGCATTATACTTGCGTGGCTCCTTTAATAATACCACAGACCAAGGCCTAATTGTAATTGATTGTCCTGTTCCAACTGATCCTGTAGAAGAGTCTCACTTATGTTTTTTTGGCAATTTGTCAAAATAAGTATTAGTGACAGTGCTACTAAAAGTTACTGTAAAAGTTGAAATATTCCACGCTTACGATTAACGTTGCACTTTTCGTGCACTTTCTGAGCAAGTGCGAATAAGAACACCCAATTTTTTTATTTTGTGTGTAAGTCCTATGTGGGATAGCGAAAAAGTGAATTTAAAACAAGTGAAATGCCTAAAATTGCAGAACGCAAACATTTCAATGTGTGGCAAAAATTAACCTTTTACTACGGTAATTATTCCTGTACCTTCCTTTATTCTTAGTGTTTTTGTTGTAGTAAGGGCACAAAAATAATCAAACGCTTTTATTCAAACCCAAAAGCATTTCATCTTACTGGAGTGAATTTTCAAATTGTGCAGTATTATTTTGATATTATCAATAATGTATCTATTGCATATTTTATCATTATTTGGAACATGGTTGTGGTTTTGTTCAAATTTTAGCTACACAGAAAAATTTCATTGGTGCAAAATATTTTTGTGATCTTATACATTCAAGTTCTGAGTTACTCCTAAAGCACCATCTGCAAAACATTTTTTCTTCTATAAATTGGAAAAGAAAAAGTAGTGATTTGGTAATATATTTTTTTAAATAGTGCTAAATTATCTATGATTAACATTGATTAAATGGAAAAACCCCAAGTGAGAGAAAAATATTTTGATTTGACAATTAATTGGTTTGAATCACCATTTGTGTGCTGTGACTGAGAACTCTCTCGCGTTGACTCCCTTTGCTCATAAAGTTCAACTTAATCAACAGTGTAATGCGCTATAATTACAGAACACTGGAGACGAAAGAAAAAAAATAAGTAGAATTTCACACACGCACACCCGAGATTTGTCGTGTCCCCCCCCCCCCCCCCCCCCCCCAAAAAAGGGGGGGTCGGCTTCAATATCAGCGTAATACAACATGAATCCGATGGGTGATTTGGCAATTATTAAAAAAATTTTGTAATAATTGGTCATACTTCAGTGACTGTTCTTCAGCTGTTGAGCGAGTTGTTACCAACCAGAACTCTGTCGATTCTTGAGGGGAAATCATACTGCCAGTATCGTGTAACACATGACAGATATTCCTCTAGGTTATTTCTGTACACCCCATATTAACCGTCAATGCAGTCACATTTAATGTGTACCAGATCACATGTTTTCGGTAATAGATGGAAAAGCACACAGTAAATTGGTGACTTGTTGGAGGTGAAGGGTTGGACTTTGAGGCAAGGTTGTAAGGGTGTTGGAAGATGGTTTGTGCATTGTTTTAAGGTCCCGTACAGTAAGGATGCTTCTATGTATGTATTAAGCTTGTCCATATGGAACATAATACCATCTTGCCAATGTTTGCATTAACTTAGTAAAATAACAGTGAATATTAAAAAGGTTAATACCTTTATTTGTAACCCACAATAATCTGATAAAGAAAACATATATTTTTTTAAACTAACTTCTTTAAAACAAGCCCCCCCCCCCCGCCACACAACTGAACAAAAAATGCTTAAATTACCCATGTATCCTTTTAATTATTATTTCCGGTATCTGAAGACTAGTTGAAAGACAGAAGTCCTGATTCCTTCATTCATAAAGGGCCATCTATAGCTAATCATTTTCAGTACTTGTGGTTTGCTCCAAAATTGCAGGCATGCACACCAATTATTTTTGACATTTTATTCCTGCATCATTAATTTCATGCTAACTTAATTTTACATTTTTATAGAGACAATTTTTTGCTGTTGGTCGTTAGTTCAGTGTTAACATCACTACTGAGTCCATTCAGTTAATTCAAGACATTCATGAAACTAAACAGATCCTCTTGCTCCTGCAGCCTTCATATTAAAGGCTGACTCAGAATGTCGAAATTTTTTTTTGTATGGTAATTTTAAAGATAGTCAACCTAAAATGCTTAATAATTCCAAGTTAGAGATGAATTTGGGGGTGGTTTTCGTGTGTTTCAAATGCAGTAATCATTTATGAGCAGTATAACAGTCCCATAGGATACCGTGTATAACAAAATTCAAATCCTGAATTTATAGCAAGCTCGTGATTTTTATGTCGTTCCGATAGGAAAGACCCTTATGGCATCATGATCCGTGTGTCCTTTCCGTCGTCTGCGTCGGCGGCGTCGTGACTTTTCTTGTGAACAATACTTGAGTTTCTGTACGACGCGACAGGGCTGAAACTTGGTGGAAGGGGGGCGGGGGTTACAGATTCTCGCAACTGATTAAATTTACAACATTGTATATGCATTCTAAGTTACCTAATTGCATAATTATTAGCATATTGACCTATTTTCATGATTTTCATTGACACTTTTGTGAAAACAATATCTGGAGATCTGTAAGTCGCCACAGGGCTGAAACTTGGAGGGATGCGAGTACAGATTCCGAACTGAAATCGATATGCAAGAGTACATTTGACCTGGGTATGTGACCATTGTCCTTGGGCTTATAAGACATTGTCCTGGGGTATGGTACATTGTCCCGGGGCTGGGACATTGTCCTGGTGAATGGGACATTGTCCTGGGATCTGGGACATGGTCCTAGTGGGTATTGGGACATTGTCCTGGGGTATGGGAACAGTGTCCTGGGGTATAGGCCTTGTCCTGAGTATGGAACATTGTCCCGGGGGTCTGGGACACTTGTTTCTGGAGGTATGGGACATTGGCCGAAGTCATCAAAATTGTCCTGGGGTATGGGACATTGTCCTGGGGTATGGACCATTGTCCTGGGGTATGGACATTGGATCCTGGGTATTGGACATTGTCCTGGGATATGGGACATTGTCCTGGAGGTATGGGACTTGTCCTGGAGGTATGGGACATTGTCCTGGAATTAATGGGAACATTGTCCTGGGATTATGGGACATTGTCCTGGAGGTATGGGACGTCGTCCTGGGAGGTGGGGCATTGTCCTGGGGTATGGGACCTTGTCCTGGGGTATGGGACTTGTCCTGGGGTATGGGACTTTGTCTGGTTAGGGACATTGTCCTGGGGCTATGGGACAGTGTCCTGAGGTACTGGGACTTGTCCTGGAGGGATGGGCCATTGTCCTGAAGTATGGGACATTGTCCTGGGGTATGGGACCATCGTCCTGGAGTTATGGGACATTGTCCTGGGTCTGGGACATTGTCCTGGGGTTGGGACATTGTCCTGGGGTATAGACATTGTCCTGGAGTATGGAACATTTCCCTGGGGTATGGGACCTTGTTCTGGAGTTATGGGATATTGTTCTGGATGTATAGAACAATTGTCTGGGGTATGGACATTGTCTTGGTTGGGACGTTGTCCTGGGGTAATGGACATTGTCCTTGGGATATGGGGCATGGTCCTGGAGGTATTGGCATTGTCCTGGAGTATGGGACATTGTCCTGGGATTGGGACATTGTCCTGGGCTATGGACATTGTCCTGGAGGTAGGACATTGTCTGGATGTATGGGACATATGTCCTTGAGGTATGGGATATTGTACTGGAAGTAAGGGACATTGTTTTGGGGTAGTGAATTGCCCTGGGGTATGCGGACTTTGTCCTGGGGTATAGGCCATTGTCCTGGGGTATGGGAATTGTCCCGGGGTTAAGACTTTGTCCTAGGGTATGGGACAGTTGGTCCTGGGGATTTGGGACAGTGTCTTGGGGATATGAAACATTGTCCTGGGATATGGGACATTGTCCCGAGGTATGGGACATTGGCCTGAGTTATTGTACATGTCCTGGAGGTATGGACTTGTCCTGGAGGTATGGGACTTGCCCTGTGGTATGGGACATGTCCTGGGGTATGGGACGTTGTCCTGCGGTTTGGGACATTGTCCTGGGGATATGTGACATTGTACTGGAGGTATTGGACATTGTCCTGGAGGTTATGGGACATTGTCCTGGGTTATGGGACACTGACCTGTTAACAGAATTATTTTTTTATATTGTTTGATATTGGTTAGTGCTGACTTCAAATTACCTTTTCAGGTTTGAGCGAAGGTAGACAAAACTTAAATTGTGCATCTTCAGAATGATTCGAGAACCATCAAATACATCAGACGACCTATTTGGGACTGCGTCCCTAGTTTCTATATGAGGACTTCGATTTGGAGTTCTTAGATTTATTTCACACGTGATAAGTATATGGCAAGCATTATGTATAGCAAAAAGATATTTGTTTTGAAATTGAGTGCGCCCTCCACAGGAAAATCTCTGGGAGTCGCCTTTAATTCCAATGCTTTTAAACTAATGTTTTACAACTTAACTCATTAAAAATTGCTATTAGAATACTGTATTAGCTACTCCCATTGCGCATTATTAAAATGGTTTCTTTCTATTGACGTCATAATTACAGTCACTATATAATCATTGCATTAATTACACTTCATGTCTAAAACACGACTTCCAATCATTAATACATCATGAGTAATAGCGTCTATGTATTAAGAAAAAAAGGTTTCCATTGCAGCAATATCTGTGACTGTGAATAAAAGAGAAGGGAGATAGTGAATCATGACCTCACACACTGTTTATCGGTATTCACGCCATATACAATTCCAGCTTGTTTACAAAAATTGTAATATTACAACGTAATAATAAACAAAATATGTTGGGCCTTTTTATCGATAATCAATGCGTCACATCATAATTAAAGCCTCCTGTCTGATGTTGCATGTCATCATCAGCAGTAGTAATGACTCGTTTGCTGACCTTCATAGCTGCGCTTCCACAAATAACTATTCACCACCAACAAACCTCGATTGGAGAAAGTGTCCAACATGTTGGACCTCCTAAGCAAGTACGCTTACTGCAGCGGTAGTGAATGGAGATGTCCCAAATTAATCAACCAATGAAAAATATTTGAGATTACAACGATTAATTTATTGATTTCCTTTGCATCTTGAATAGTAATTGACTGTCTTGAGGAAAGTGTTGGCAAAATATAACCTTTCAGTACTGTGCTTTTTCAGCTGTGCTGCTATTTTCAGTCAATTGGGGAAATTAGTAGTTCTTACCTCCAGCACTGGAGGGCATAGTTTTTTGCACGTTTGGATAAAGAGCATCAGTATTTGTTTTTTAAATAAGATATGACAATATTTTTCATCGTTGGTCAATATTTGTTGATTCTATTATGTTATGCAAACTATTTATTGGCATTTGTAATTTGATTATTTAAAAAAATACCAACACCAAAAAATACCAACATACCCAATATGACGTCACAAAATTATCATATTTAAAAAAAAAAACTCATGTGTTAGATTTGATTGAGATTCTTTTGAAAGGAGCATGGCTCTAAAAGTGACAAGTGTACTGTGATACTCATCATAGGGTAGTAGTCAACTTTATTTGAAATATTAAACATGGAAATAGGTAGGAATATCTTGAAGGTGCTTGTTCGCTTTATGTGTATCAGTTCTCTACTTGATATGAAGATCATGCCACTCTCTATACCGGTTCCAGAACCACCATTATCATGGGAAACAACTTGCCGTTTTGTACTAGAAGCATAATGCACATTACTAGGCCCTATTCACACTGTGTGCAGGTTAAAAAGCACTATCAGTGATTTTGGTAATCATACAAAGAAAAATACCACAAATCAATTTTTGCATGTCGGTTGCAAGTATGGGTACCCTAACATTCCCTGCAAATGTCCGACAGAAGCAACCTAATAAGCACAAATCAATATTTTTAATCGATTTTATTGTTCCGTACGACACTACTGCAACACTTATTTGAATGGAGAGTCATAATCTTTGAAGACATGCCGTTTTCTTCACTTTTTCTTGACGATTTTTCAGTTGGCAAAAGTAACTTATGCGAATTATACAGCTTTATCCCGTAATTTGAAGGCATTCTGCAAATTTCAAATATTTTGACTCTTTCGGGTGAATCACTGATAGTGTTTTAACTTTTAAAAATGGCCAGTTTTTATTTATCTTGGGAAATGGATTTGGAAGCGGAAATTTCAGGACAGTGAGAAAGTAAAACAGCCTTTCATCATAGTAAGTAGTGTAGTAAAACCAAAGTATTAAATCCGGTTTGTCCCCGTGAACGAGGGTGGCCGGATTCACCTCACACTCACAGCAACCGCATTACTCCCTCCTTCACTTACCCAATTCAATGATCCTCCATCCTCACCCCAACCCTCCTTTCTCCTCCTCCACTTGCTTCTTCAAGTCTGCCTTTGGACGTCCTCTCCTCCTCAAACCTCCCCTCAACTCAAAGCACTTCTTGATATGAAGATGATCTACTTCAGGGTAACATGGAGGGGTGGGGGGCAGAGGTTATAACATGATTGGAACAACACCTTTCGAAAAGACTAATAATAGTAATACCAGTTAAATTACAGAATTTTTTATTCATGTCACTGTGAGAAGTACATGTTTCAAAGATGGTGATGTGTGCATAGCAGCTCAAAGAGGTTATGATAAGTGTTCAATCTTTGATACATTGCAAGCCAAATCATATTGGTCATAATATAAGGCAAAAAAAAAATTGATTGTCATAGACGACTTTTTAGAGTTGGGCGGGTCGGTCGGAAAAAACTGTTTTTTTTTCTTTTTTTTAATTGTCAATAGCAAACTATAGTGAAACATGTTTGTTTTGTATTAACCCTAACGCGGCCGGAGAGGAAATGAGAGGCAAACGAAAACGTGTTACCTGTCGGAAAATGCTTTTCGCTGCATCTGGGCCGTCAACAACTATTTTTGGTCGCGCAAATGACGATATGGCCTCATTGCATCTGGGCCGTCTACCGGAAAAGACGCGATGTTTTTCGTTGCACCTGGGAGTCTTTCCGGAAAAGGACGCGATGGTTTCGTGCATTGGCGTCGGTCCGGAAAATGACGCGGTTTTTCGTTGATCTGGGCCGTTATGACTGGAAAGGATGCGAGCTTTTAGCTGCATTTGGGCCGTCTTGCCGGAAAGTGACGCGATGCTTTTCATAGGCGGGTGGACACGGTTCCAAGGCCCATAGACAATTTCGATTTCGATGGACCGTGATAGCGCCACCATTTTCGATAAGCTATTGGGTTATTGCATAACGTATTCATGACGTAAAAATGGGAATGACGTAGCTTATAGCGCCCACGCACGACTCTGATGTAGCGTATAGCGCCACTCACGACTGGGCGAACTATAAGCTACAAATTTCAGCAGATCAGTGGGTATATTTATTATTTTTTTTATTGATTTATTTATTTTTACCCTGGGTTAGTGATTTTCACGCGATGTTTTTAGTTGCCACTGGGCCGTCTCCGGTAAATGGCGCGATGGTTTGTTGCCTTTGGGCCGTCTTCCGGGAATGTGGCGCGATGGGTTTCGTGGAACTGGGCGTCTCGGAAAAGCGCGATGGTTCTTGTGGCATCTGGGCCGGTATTGACTTTACGCTACTAATTTCTGTGCCTGGGAAAAACGGGCGAGATGCAATGAAAAGCAAGCTTTTGCTCTCGTTGAATCTGGGCGTAAAAATAAAAATAGATTGGCTTTGTTGATTGGCCGTCGCCGCAAAACGACCCGGTCCTGGTTAGGGTTAATAAAAGTAACAAACATTAAAAATCAAGTTGGATTCTTACTCAAAAATGCATCTTGTACATTAGGAAACCAAAAACAATTGCTAAGAAACTGTTAAACATCTTTTTAAGTTCAGAAAGTAAAATGAAAAAAAAACACTTCTTAAGAATTTTCAAATTGGGGTCGGTATTCTTTGCCACAGTAAAACGGAAAAAAAACCCGTTCCTGATTCCAAAATTGGGTCGGTCGGATGAGGGACAATCAAACACTTTTTTTTTTGGCCAATTGTCGACTAGTATGAGGTCAATGACTGAAGTAGAGCATCGATGAATGAATAATCATTGACTCAGTATAATATATTGAAAACATTGAGTTTAATAATGATGTGATAAGCGTGCCAAATAACACTTAGAATGATGGTAAGGACTGTTAGCGTAATAGCAACACTCAAATGAATGTCAATAAACACCTTGAAATGGAAAAAGCATATGGAATGGTTGTGATTATTAGTTGAATGGTTAGCATGAATCACTCTAAATGAAATTGTGATGAAGAGCCTTAAACCTTGGTGGTTTCAGTATAAACAACCCATTACTTCACAAATTAAAAGTTCATTTTTGTAAACCACTGTAGATATATGCAAATTAATGAACCGTGTGATGCACAGGGTACAAAGGGATCATTTTTGCTTTAGGATAATCAGAGGGTTGCCTATCTTAAAAACTGGCTGTGGCAGCAAAATACAAAATCTGTTATTATTTTTAACAAAAATACAAAACAGAAATAAATAATTTTTGATATTTCTTATTGTGTTAGGTTGTCATGTATGAAATAACCCTGGAAATAGTTGGTCATAGTGAGGACGACTATAGGGTCACTGGATAAATTAACAATTGTGTCGAGGTGACGCCTGGTGTACTTTTCAACCAGGAGGATAATATGTGTATTCACTAGGGCATGTAAAGGGAAAAGTGACATTGTAAATTGAAGAACAATTGGATTATATTGAGATAAAATTGTTCCATTTTTAAACAGTGACCTTTCAAATCAAATTTACCAACACTAATGACCACGATAGGTTATATCGATAGAGGTAATTACAACACTAAGGGTAATTTGGCCTTGCGGATTGCGGTACTGGCAAGCGCTTGTAAATGTACATGAGTATATAAGGTCATTTGCATACGTTGGTATTGTGCTCCGATATTTCTGATGTTGGTACATCTGTCCATGCGTTGGAATTTTTTTCAAATGTGCTGAGCTCCTGATAGCATGCACACATTCCTGGAGCATTATAGCATTTATTGGCAGATTGGCCTGCTATTATTCCAAAATAAAATGGCAAAAAAAAAAAAAAAATCAAATAAAAGGAAATGCAAGGCTTGTGCAAATCTGTCTTTCATGGAGACCTATCTTGCATGCAAGGAAGTTTAGAGGTATGGCCAACGTCATACAAAAGCCCAGGCGGGTAAAAGATAAGTCTGTAAACCATGTTAATTTAGCGGGTACTTATTGAGAATTTAGCAAGTAATAAGAATTCACGAAATTAAATCCTCGTGAAAATATTGCACATACCTCAGCATCATCACAAAATTTCAAATTGCAAATTTATACTCGCAATGTCACCATCACAAATTCGGCGAAAAAAGTACCCTGATTAAAATGTTTTTATGGTATTTACGAGCACAATTGGAAGCTTCACCCTTAATGACATGGCATGGACTGTTTTAATGAAGTGAGCTAATGCTTTTCTATTAGATTGAAATTCTGTATAATATCACATGATTTTCAGTTGCATTCTTTAGTACACCTAGCCATGTATTTATGTTCAGATACTTTGCAAGCTTATCGTTGGAAAGTTGATAACACTTCTAGTATCCAAAAGTAGTCCCAAGATGTAGGACCTCCCATTGCTAGGTATCCCAGTTGAATATTGTCCTCTGGTGTGTGACTCTGATGGAATCAGTTCACTGTGCTAGCAGGATGAGTATATAATGACATAATAAGGGTATGATGGTCACACGAGTTCAGCCATTTCTTTTGGATCTGTCTCCAATTGACTATGAAAAACTGGCAATTCTAAAAACTCTTGATATATACAAGGTCTGTTAGGCCCGGCTGATAAGCCTTAGCTACTGTGTTAGATGCATTAATTGACTGTCCGTTTCAATTATGGATCAGGACTAAGACCCTATACAGCACAAGATCAATTCTGAGATCAAATCCACTCTGATGTGTGTGTGCTGTATACCCGACTGCCCACCATTAGGTGCCAGCTTTGAGACTTGTTTGCGGACACCCTAGTGGGTAGGGTGTCCATCTAGTGATTGGAAGGTGTTGGTTCGTTTCCTACCCGGCAGAGTTCAGAAAACAATTCCTTCTGGGTTGATTCAGTGCTCGCCATTACTGTTGTATAACTACTAATTTTTCACACCATTGGGGGGTAAACTTTTAAATGCTCTAGTAAAAAAAGTAGTTATAAGTTAGTTTATGTCAATGTTATTTGACTCACCCTGGTTTCATTAGAAATATGAAGGAGGAGGGTAAACTTCTAAAATAGTTAGGAAATATGCATGTATTGTATCATAAGAGAGTCGGACATATTCTCAAATTTGCCTACTTGTGAAGCCAACGATGTCAATCAGGGCATGATATTTTGGGCCAGGATAGCAATTCGTGGAATTTAACGGTTCGAAAGTTCTTCTTCCTTGAGGCACCAAATGAAAAGGGCATATTGAAACGATTTGAAAGAGGGCGGTGGCTCTCATGTGTGGCATTGAGCCTCACTATTTCAAATTTGTACCAGTAAGAAGGCTTATATCCAAATGCTGGTTCCGCACTGAAGTGCCAGTGCCAGTTGGGCAGAATAGATAGTGCTGACAGGGATGTAGTTACAACCCTATAAGATAGATTAACCTTCTCCCCATAAACTTCTACCACTGAGTTACTAGGTGTAATAAAAATCATTTGTGTTGCATGTTCTTGATGAAACTGATTACTTTTGATGTCCTTTAAATAATGTTTCCTATTTTATTCCTTGAAATAAGAAACTTGGCACCGGAGGTTACTGGTGGACAAAGTTGCGCAAATTCCTCCTAAGATGCCCCAGTCTGCTCGGACCATAATAAGATTGGGCTGTTAAAATCATGATGCAAACATGTGAAGTCTTAAGATCTGTTGCAGTGTACAGGAGGTAGATCCTCATTTAGGTCTTGGGGAAATTCCTATTGAAAGCGTACTGACCTACATTTTACAGGTAAAGTAATTTGTCTGTGTATAAGTTTAAATACATTGCTCCAGATATTCGCTAGAGGTCTGGAGATCCCTGTCATTAAAAGGGTGGACATGTTAACCAAGTTTGTGGGACTTTATTTGGGATGTAGAGTAGTTGTTCAACATAGGGATGTAAACAATTATGGCCCTAATTAATAGACAGGGAATTTTTGTTTGCAAATTTGCACACATTGCACACAATATTTTCTTTAATGACTTCACATACATACTTAAATTAATTTACATAGTGCCTCTCTCAACTATTCTGTAGTTATTGTTAAAGAATAACACCATTCAGAGTTATTGGAGAACTGTACTGATTTGGGTTATTGGTCACACCTATAGGTTGGAAAATACACTCCAAAATGTACTCCATGATACCCTAACTTCATTGAGCTATACTGGGTAATTTACCAAGCAGCCAGGGGAGGGCGGCCAAGAAATCCCAATTTCAGACGTCGCCATTGGTTTAACACGTAAAAGCGAAATCTTGACGAAAAATTCTGAATTTTTATATGTTGTCAAGGAATATTTTCTTATTCCAAAACCGTTGGAGTTGAAGAATCAACTCCACTGGAAGGGTTATTTCTGAATGTTTTTGTATTAAAACGAACGAGGACGAGGTCGTATGTAGGTCATGGGAACACCCATGACCGACCCACATCAAAGTACCCAAATGACGCTTCATTTGAAGTTGTCAACGAGATAAGCCAACAGGAGTTTAGCATGTTTTATCTGCTACAAATTATTGATTGTTCCAAGGGCAGATTTAAGGAAAAGGTCCTCATTTGTGGCTCACTGCATGGTGAGTCATGACCAGATGGGCCCTAGTTTATGGATTTTAGCACAGGGCCTATGCTCTATTGCTGATATTTTTATGTGGTGAGAAGGTATCCGCTCTTTAAATTTCATGCTAACAGAAGATATACATATATTTTTTTAAATATGAAAGAAAAAAAGAAGAAAAAATCAGGCGCGTGGGCCCGGGCCCCCAGGTTAGGCAACTACTAAGTATCTTGT
The DNA here is from genome assembly GCA_023653785.1 of Ophioderma brevispina. NCBI lineage: Eukaryota > Metazoa > Echinodermata > Ophiuroidea > Amphilepidida > Ophiodermatidae > Ophioderma > Ophioderma brevispina. Next base: position 39,918 of record JAMKCH010008934.1, read on the forward strand.
CTACTGCTTAAATCCACCCCTGGATTGATCTGCTAGACCACTGATAGTGATATGGTATTTAATAAAAGAATACAAATTTTGGATGACTAATTCTTCTAAAACTAGGATTTGCAGCATTGAATGTCGCATAATGAGAATGATGTTGATGATGTTGGAATCAGAAATTGGGAGTCAGCTGAGTTAGCAGGGAAATCATCTTGTCTTGTCTACTGTAATAAGCCACTCAAATTGGGCTGGGCATCTTAAAGGAAATTAACCAAATTTCTTAATTTTAGAAAGTGGCTCATATATCAAGTCATTATTTTTACGTTCATAATTTTTTGTGATTTGCAATTCTCTAGAAATTGTGCAAGTTGGTATCTTCTCATATTGTCAAAATAATTAAAATTTGACACTCTTACATTTGTACATTTTTGCGTGTCTTTATATTTACTTTTCCGTGGCGATTCACATAATTTGCGAAAATAAATCACTGCTAAAATTACAGGTTGCACAGTTCTGTCTAGACAATGGTGAATTGAGTTTTGTCTCAAAAAATTAATCATGTTGTCTAGATGTTCATGAGATCACGATTCAGTAGCTCATTTCATCAAGTTGCACCGGGGTTCTACTGTTTTTTGGTAACAAAAGTTGAGACGGCCATTTTGTGCCTTATTACGTGCGTAATTGTGACTGGCAATGGTGTAAATGAGCAATCTTATGAGGCCAGTTAAATGTGCCATGTTTCATTGGCAAAAGCTCACCGTCACAGGAGTGATGGGGTTGAAGGATAGGAAAGCAGGCAATCATGTTCAAGGAGTGTTGGAAAATTACATTGGCCCTGGGCTAGCTTAATATGTCAGACTGTGGAAGGGTGATGTGTGAATCAAACACAGAAAGTTTTCTT